>CM076572.1:495621648-495860121 GCA_034641835.2 Pinus albicaulis
TAACCCAAAAAAAATTATAATTATAAAATAAAATTTTCCATTTATATAATTAGAATTATACAATACATTCCCAATTTCACCACCCTACATTTTTTCAATTGCCCTTATATCATACGCATGAAAAATGATACCAAATTTATTTTCATCTCGTGTATAATTAATACCTCCAAACCTTACGATGTGATGAGTCAACAAATAGTACACATTTCAAGGGTCTATTCGGTGTATCTTTGCCTCTACACTCATAAAAGATTCCCATGCTTTCCACACTACAGTGTAATTATTATACTTTCATTGTTATTTTATATGGTTGGGAGAAGCGTTTATGTTTTTTAATTTATATATATTATATATAAAAGTCATGTTTGTGATTATAGGTTTAAATTTTAGTTTAAGAAATTCTGATCTAAAAACATCTAGGATATCAAATACTTGAGGATCATAATTAATTTAGGCTATATCAATTCTTAACATAATTAGATTTTTGCTCACAAATTTTTGAACAGATAATCTTCACATGAGAGTGACTTCATAGTACATCTTATAATCTACTATTCTATACAACTTGGACTATAATTATTATACTTTCATTATTTGTTTTGTTTTTATTTATTTTTTAACTAACTTGGTTGAGCCTAGTTCTTGTTTGATATAGTTTGGTGAAAGGTTGATGTTATAAAATGAAATTCAGATTAAAATAAATAAATTAAATTAAATTAACATGAATTTTTGTATTCTTAAAAATAATAATTTTATTTAATTAATATAATTTTTTATTTTAAAAATTATTTATTTTTTTAATTTATGTTTAATATGTTTTAAGATAATTTATATAATTTAAATTTGTTTAAGAAAGAGATAAAATTTCATTTTATAAAAATAAAAATAGAAAATGATAAATAAAGAATAGAGCTATTGCAAAATTGGAATGTAAAAGTTAAGTTTTCCTTTTATTATTTGTTTCATTGCAACTTAAAAGTTGAATTATTTTATGAGAGAGTATGTTAATTAATGGACAAATTCAATTTTTTTCATTAAAAAATCTCCAAATTAAATAGGATTTTTTCTAAAAGTTACAGTTTCATTTTATTGATGGGAAATTTGTTTTTGAGTGTTTTGACTCATTTTAACATGATATGTATTATCTAAAATTTAAATAGTAATGACTATATTAAGGTTAATTTTTGTTCCACCAAAAAAAAAGGTAAATTTATTCTAACGATTGAGTATGACCATTTTATAATTCATTCGGTTTATAAATCTCTTCAAATATTAAGCCTAAATAGATTTTATACTATGCCTAATTTTTCATGATATACTTTCGTTGAGTGTACAAATAATATTGCACCTCTTAACAGAATCAAATATAAGAATATATATGGATGCAATGCATGTATTTTTGTATTTGTTGATCATTATAACGTACACATCCCCTCGCATCTACCCAAGTAACCGACTAACTGGGGTAAATATGAGTTGAGGGAAGTTAAGAGTAGATTCAACCTCCTTAGTGACTTTAAGGAAGTGGAATCGACACGGAAAACCATAACACACACTCTTTGTGTTAGGTCCCTATAATACTAGTGTATACCCTTATTGTTATAGTTAGTGTAGCCCCCTTATTGCTATTATTATGTCCATGTAGTCCCCATATTGTTATTATTGTGCCCCATAGAAGCTCACTGTTGTTATTGTTATGCCCTTACATTATGTTGGCTCTGATTATATTGTGACCCCTTAGACCCTTGTATATAGAAATGAGGTTTTGTCATTTGAATCATCCAATGATTGTTCATTTACGTAATGTAAAGGAGGTTTCCCCCTCGAAGTGGATAATTTTTAAGTCGTTGGTCTATCTTTCTTCTATTTTGTGAGTTGGTTGCATAACATTTGGTATCAGAGCTTTGGATTCTAGGGTTTGCTTCTCCAAGCAAGTCATATGAGCATTTTCATTATAATTGTTTTTTCTACAAGGCTTCAGAAGCTAAAATTTCGACCACATGGAGCCGAAATATTTGTGAAATTTGTGTAAAAATTTCAAATCTTGGTTCGCTATATTCCGAGATGTGATCTCAGGGAGTTAGGGTTTTTGCAAGCTTCAAAATTTAGTCTCAAACATGTGACCTAAGGAAAATCGTCATAACATTCGTTTCAGATATCGGATTGGAATTCTGTAAAAAGGGGTTGAAAGAGAACATATTGTAGTTGTCATGTAGAAATTTCAAGGCTGAAGGTCGAAACAGTGACACGTGGCACTCCATACAAGTTCGCTCTACTTAAACAATCAATAAACAAGCCATCGTGGGAGATCGGGCATAACTCTTTCTTGAAGACTCCAATCATGGTCTAACTTGTGGGGTTGGAAAGAAGACTCAAAGGGTACCATAGGACGAAATTTCATACCTTGAGGATCCAAAAGCACAAAGTTGCAACAGATTCAATATCGAGCTCCTACAAAGCAAGAAAAAGGTGTGTATTTTTTTTATACTTTACATAAGTTTTGTTTTAAAAAAATCAGTTGAAGTGATTCAAAGGGAATATTGAAGCATATATATTAGTATTTAGCTCTAAAATGCTTCCCCCCCAAAAAAATAATGCTACACACATTAAGCCATTAGAAAGCTCTACTATGACGCATGAAGAGGAATAATTGCAACATGATATATCGAAGGGACCAAGAGAAAAAAACTTCGCTCTCACAAAGAGAAACCAAAGATGAAATGGATGGATTAAAAGGGGACATAGATGGCTTAAAGGAAACATGGAGGTTTTTAAAGTGGACATAGATGCGATGAATATCAATTTGGAAGGGTTGAAAAAGTTGTTGCAAGAAAGGGTTCCCGGTGGTGACAAGGTAATCCATGAAAATCACGATGAAGACAAAGTGAATATGAATCATGATTTTAGCGACTCCAATGTGGGGTTTAAGAACTACCACATTCCAAAGATAAATATGGGGAAGTTTTATGGCAAGGATTCAATAACATGGATACTACAGATGGAGCAATATTTTGATATCCATAATGTGCAACATACTCAAAAGGTACGCATTGCAAATTTATATTTAGAACCCAGTCAGTTTGTATGGTATCGATGGCTTTGTTCTCATAAACCACTTGTCACTTGGTCAAATTTTACAAAGGAAATGATAGCGTATTATGAGGATACAAAGAGAAACACCTTCTTTAGCCAATTAACAAATCTCAAACAAAAGGGTTCAATGGTAGAGCACATTGAAGACTTCCAAAAATTGAATATAAGGGTAAATGATATTTCAGGGGAGCATAGGATTGATGTCTTCATGGGGACTTTAAAGGATAACATCCAAATGAGGTTTGCCTTTGGGAACCTGATTCATTAGAGAAGGCATTCAGGTTTGAAATAAAAATTGAAAACAAAATTATGGTAGCAAGTAAACCTACTACTCACAACTATAAATATGGAAGTGTTGATGCTCGTAGCCTCCTACAATCTACAAGGTTGACACCACAACAATTGGAAGAAAAAAGAGCAAAAGGGCTTTGCTACAGATGTGATACAATATACACTAAAGGTCATAAGTGTGTTGAGAATAAATTATTTTACATAGATTGTGAAGAGGAGGAAGAAAAGGAACAAGAAACTTCAAAAGAATAGCATATACGCCAAGAACCAACCCTAGAGAAATAAGAAATGAATCTGAACATATATTGTAATGCATTGGCATGAATTACCACTCCTCAAACTCTCAAGATAGAAGGACATATCAAGAAGAAAAAGGTAATAGTGCTAATTGATTCGAGTAGTACCCATAATTTAATTCGTCGTATGATAGCCATGGAATTGAATTGCTTCCTATACCCAACACCAAAGTGTCAAGTGATGGTTGAAAATGGAGGAACATAAATTGCTATTGAAAGTGTCATAATATTAAGCTAACCATGGGGGAATATGTATTTAATAGTCCAATTCTCTCCATTCCAATGGGTGGCGTTGATGTCATACTAGGAGTCCAATGATTACAATTTTTGGGTACCATAGATTTTAATTTTCAAGAAATTTTCTTGAAATTTTTGGGAAGGAAAGCAAGTTGAATTAATGGGTATCGCGAGGAAACCAGGAAATATAATCAGCTCTAATGGCATGAAAAAGCTTCTAAAGAAATAACAATGGGGCATAATTGCACAATTATGCTTACTATAGGTTCAACCATCAAAATCATTTATTTCTCCAAATCTCCAAAAAGTCTTGGACAATCATTCCAAGGTATTTGAGACTCTCAAAGGCCTCCCACCTATTCGTGATCATGATCATGTTATTCATTTGATTCCATGAAGTGTTCCTCCAAACATCAAGCCTTACAGATATCACTATGCCCAAAAGAGTGAAATTGAACGTATGGTTGCATAAATTCTAGAGGCCAGTATAATTCAACCCAGTCAAAGTTATTTTTCGTCTCCAGTATTATTGGTGCACGAGCATGATGAATCATGGTGTATGTGTCCGAATTATATGGAGCTCAACAATCTCACTATTAAAGATAAATTTCCCATTCTTGTCAGTGATGAATTATTGGATGAATTGCATGGACCAATTTACTTCACCAAGTTGGATCTTCATTCAGGATATCATCAAATTAGAATGAAGACTGAAGACATTCTGAAAACGGGACTTAGAACTCATGAGGGTCATTATGAATTTTTGGTCATGCCTTTTTGCCTTACCAATGCACCTTCTACATTTCAAGGTTTGATGAATTCCATTTTCAAACCCTTCCTTAGAAAATTTGTGTTAGTATTTTTTGATGATATACTAATCTACAACAAGTCTTGGAAGGATCATGTTCAACATGTTGACAAAATACTCAAACTCTTGGAAGAGAAACAATTATATTTAAAAACCTCCGAATGTTTCTTTGGAGTACAGGAGGTGGAATATCTGGGGAGGGTGTTAAGGTAGATCCCAACAAAATCAAAGCCATTAAAGAATGTAAAATCGCCACAACCATAAAGCATATGTGAGGATTTCTCTGGTTGAAAGGGTATTATCGTAAGTTTGTTAAGAATTATGGGAAAATTGTGGCACCTCTAACAACATCATTAAAGAAAGATGCATTTTCTTGGACTCCAAAAACAACTAAGGCCTTTGAACATCTTAAAGAGGCAGTGTGTCAAGCACCAGTGTTAGCTACGCCAGACTTTAGAAACACCTTTATTATGGAATGTGATGCCTCGGGAAATGGAATAGGTGTTGTTTTAATGCAAGAAGGAAGACTCGTTGCTTTTTAAAATCGTCCAATCAAAGGAAAGTATTTACACAAACCTATTTATGAGAAGGAAATGTTGGCAATACTACATGCACTAATCATCCAGGTGGATATTGGTGGCCACCCGCATATTCCACTTGGGGCCCCACCATTGTCTCTTTCAGTTTTTTCCACAAATTACTATTTTTAGCAGTTTTTCGGGTCCTGAACTTTTGGAACCGTTTTGAATCCCCAAACGGAGATAGTATGCCGAAGTTACGTCCCTGGGAAGTTGAAACACCAATTTACCCAAACGGGGCCCATAGTTTTGGCGCTTCATCTCCTAAGGTTAGGTTTTTGGACGTTTAGTATTCTCCATTGTTTCTCCATAATAAATAGGCCCTCGAGCCTCATTGTAATACACTTCAGAGGTCTGTAGTCGCCACATCTCTTCTTAGAGATTCGCTACCAGCACCTTAGCTATTTTATTTCCATCTTGTTTGTAAGCATATTTCTGTGATTTGACATTAATGACATGAAGCCTTATTTCCACTGTATTTCTATGTTTATGGTTATTTATGTATTCTATTGTGTTCCTGCATAAATACGGATCAGTGATATCTGAGCGGTCTGCTTTTTCTTGATCCTTCTTTGCATGCCCCCAACGAGGTCAGGGTATAAGGAGTTAGGGCTCGATCTAGTGGAACCTTTGCAAGATCAACCTCACAAACCTCGACGGACACCCACGGGAGACGAAAAGAAATATGAGGGAGCAGGAGATCCTATCAAAATATTGCTCGAGGAGGCCCTTGAAAAACAAAGGAATGCGATGATGGATAACTTTGCCCAGATCCTTCAACGATTGCCCACCGGCGATGCATCTGTATCTAGCAGCCACTCTGGAGGCAGGACTCCCTTTAAGGTACAAGTAAAATTTGACATTCCCATATTTGAGGGTCAAATAGATGCAGATGTTGTAGATAGATGGTTGAATCTATTAGAAGGATATTTCTTAGTTCATGATTTTTTCTGACGGGGAGAAGATTATTTTTGCACTCCTCAAAGCTACCCCCCATGTCAAGGACTGGTGGGAAACCTACTGTGAGAAAAAAGACGAGACAGAACCCTCACTGTTCTCAGCCATAACCACTTGGAATTCTTTCCGAGATGCCATAAAGGAACAATACTATCCCGTGGGGAGCTATGAGGACAAGTACATACAATGGACCATGCTGCGGCAACAAAGGGATCAAGATGTGCATGAGCTAACGAATCTGTTCCATACCCTGCACACAAATTTGGGTATCAAAGATTCAGAGAAACATTTGGTGCTAAAGTATCGCGGTTGTCTGCACATATACATTCAGGAGGAAATGGAGTTCCTCGACATCTCCTCAGTTGGTACGGCATACCGGTATGCTGCCAAGATTGAGCAGAAATTCAAACAGAAGAAGCGAGACTTTGGATTTGTGAATCAAAATCAAGGGAAAGGTGCCCCCAAACCGCAGAACAAAGAACAAAGCCAAGGCATGGCGGCCCAAGACAACCTGCCAAAGACACAAGCAAAGAACAACACCGCGAAGCCAAAGAAGGACACGGGAAAGTGGTGTGAGTTCCATAAGAGCTCCACTCACAACACAAGTGAGTGTCGGGCCAAGCAGTCGCTGGTGGCCGAGATGAGGGCTTCTGAATCAGATGCATGCTCCGACTCTGAATCAGAACCTAACAAGGTGAATGACAAAGGGAAGCAGATTATTGATGCGGAGCCCAACGCCACTGTTGCCACTACGAATATCTAGAAGGAGGAACCAGAAGATCCAGAGGAGGCAGAGCGTCTCTTCCACTCCCAGATGTGGGTAAAGGGTTCCCCACTATGGTTCATTGTTGACAATGGGAGCCAAAAGAACCTCATTTCAGTAGATTTTGTGAAGCGGTTGGGCTTGCCGACCACGTCAAAGTACCTCCACAACCACACATCTAGTGGCTTCACCAAGGACGAGATCTCCGCGTTAGCCAGCAGTGCCACCTTCCCTATAGTATCAAGCCCTTCACTAATGAGGTGTTATGTGATGTTGCTCCTATTGATGTTTCTGATGTATTATTAGGACAACCATACCTGCGGAAGCATCATGCTGTGTATGAGTCCCGGCCTCGTGCTGTTATTGTTACTTTGGGAAATAAATTGTACAGGATACCAGAGGTACCACCGCCTCCCACTATCTCTTCGGTTACTGCAAAACAATGAATTAAGCTCATTTCCCAAACCAGGAAATTTGTTTTCCTGATGATCCACCCCCAGGGCAAGAAGAAGACTATGGCCACGACCTCCATACATGGCTCCTCTGCACGACAACAACAAATGGAAAAGGTTGTGGAGGAGTACAGGGACATCTTCACCTCACCCACAGGGGTGCCTCTACACTGTCAGGTCAAGCACCCCATTGACCTGACCCTAGGTGCGCCGCTACCCAATGGACCGATCTATAGGCGCTTTATTCGAGAGAATGATGAAATTAAGAGGCAGATTCAGGAGCTGCTGTAGAAAGGTCACATCCGGCCAAGTTCATTGCCCTGTGGGAGCTCGATCGTGTTGGTACAGAATAAGGATGGGACTTGGAGACTTTGTATTGATTATTGGGTGCTGAACAAGATCACTGTCCAGAATAGGTACCCGATCCCACGGATTGATGACCTTCTAGACCAACTCAAAGGGGAAAAATATTTCAACAAGATTGACTTGAAGTCTGGGTATCACTAGGTACCAATCGAACCCTCTGATGTGTGGAAGATTGCCTTCAAAGCTAAGGAGGGCCTTTTTGAATGGCTCGTCATGCCTTTCGGATTGACAAATGCTCCTGCAACCTTCATGAGGTTAACAGATGACATCTTGCGTCCATTCACCAACTCATTTGTAGTGGTATACTTGGATGACATTCTTATCTTCAGCTAGACTTGGGAAGAGCACCTCCACCACATCCAAGAAGTCCTCCAAACACTAAGGCAACACAAGTTGTGTGCCAATTTGGAGAAGTGCACTTTTGGCATGACCCAGGTTCAATATCTGGGATACATTATTGATGAAAGGGGGCTGCATGTGGATCCAGCCAAGATCCAAGTCATTCGGGATTAGCCAGCCCCAACCACCCTAACAGAGCTTCGCAACTTTCTAGGTCTTGCTAATTTCTACTGCAAGTTCGTGTTGGGATTCTCTCATATCACTTGGCCCTTGAGTCAAGTCACCAAGGGAGGAGCGAAAAAAGCGAAAGCAAAAAGTTGCAATGGTCGGAATATCAGCAGAGCGTTCGTAGAGGGTGAAACATCGCCTGCAATGCCTTTGATCACTCACATTACCGAGACTTTTAACAACCATTTGAGGATCGAGATAGATGCCTGCGACTGTGCTGGCCAAGGCAGTTCTTACTCAACGGGGCATCTGGTGCTTTCCTCCATGATCAGACATTTATCGTATGGTTCAATGTCACTTATGACAAAGAAATGTATTCCATTGTGTAGGCTCGTCAACAATGGAAGCATTACATTTTGGGGAAGGAGACAATCATCCACACAGACCACCGACCCTTGCAGTTCATACAGACACAAGGGGAGTTGCAGAATGATCGCCATCAGAAGTGGTCCACATATCTGCAACAATTTCATTTGAACATCAAGTACAAGAACGGTAGCACCAATAATGTTGCAAATTGCCTCAGCCTACCACCGATCGTGGCCGTAACTACCGTTCTCAACTCTTCTGGGCATGATACTTCTAATTGGCCGCTTATCTACAAGAACGATCCAGAATTCAGCTACACATACCAAGCACTCTTGAGGGGTATGCAAGTTCCAAATTTTCACCTCTAAGATGCACTATTATGTCACCTAGGACACCTTTGTGTTCCTTCAAGCGAGCGTGCCAAGATGATATGGGAAGCGCACTATAGTAGAGTCACTGGGAATTTTGGGGTCGAGAAAACAGTGGCAGTACTGTAGAAATATTTCTATTGGCCGAACCTTTGACAGGATGTCGGGAAGTACATCAGATCCTGCACTTCTTGCGCGATTTCCAAATCGACCATCAAGAAGCAAGGGCTCTATACCCCGCTACCTACCCCTAGTAGACCTTGGGAATCCATCTCCATGGATTACATGTCAGGCCTTCCTTCTACTAAGCATGGAAACGACTGTGTTTTCGTGGTCGTCGACAGATTCTCAAAGATGGCCATTATGGCGGCGTGCAAGAAGAATATCACAGCAGAAGCCACTGCTAAACTCTTCTTTGAACAAGTGTGGGTGCACTTTAGGATCTCACAGTCTATCATATCAGATCACGACAACAGGTTCCTCAGCACATTTTGGTCCAGCCTTTGGTCAATGTTGGACACCAAGCTCACCAAGTCCATAACTTTCCATCACCAAACTAATGGCCAGACAGAGGTCTTCAACATGATGAGTGTACACATTCTATGCATGTACAATTCAAAGCATCCACGCACATGGGATGAGAGCCTTACGTATGTACAACACAGTTATAATCGGGCTCTCCACAGCTCAACCGGCCACAGCCCCTTTCAGGTGGGCTTGGGATTCCAGCCACTATGTCCCATTGATGTAGCCATGCCATTTGCAGCTACTCAGGCCAATTCGGCTCATGTCCAGTCTGAAGCTGACAAAGCAAACAACTTCATCGAGCACATTCAGCACATCCGCCAATAGGTTCATGACATATTGTACAGAGCTAATGCTAAGTACAAGCAACAACATGATCAACATCCGGTGCCACACAAATTCCAGGTGGGCGAAAAAGTGTGGCTACATTTGCAGAAGTAGTGCCTCAATGGACCCCACCGCAAGATTCGCCCGCTCCGATATGGGTCATACACCATCACCAAGGCTGTATGGAACAATGCCTTCGAGCTTAGTATTCCACCATTTCTTGGTCTGCACCTAGTATTCAATGTAGACCGCCTTAGTCCCTACTTGCCACCTCTATTGGACACCTCTGACATTACATAAGAACTCACACCAAAAGAGTTAAACCCAGACTGCATGGAAAAGGCCACCACAGACTGTATCATGGACATGCAAATCAAGAACACTTGCTGATAGAAGATCCAACTGTATCGGGTTGTCAAAGCTGGCCAACTCCTGCACCAAGGCAAGTGGTTCACTAGGGACCAAGTTCAACAGAAGTTTCCTCATCTCATGGAGGAAATCAACGCAATGGGGACCATTGCTTCCTAACGGGGGAGGAATGATCCAGGTGGATATTGGTGGCCACCCACCTATTCCACTTGGCGCCCCACCATTGTTTCTTTCAGTTTTTTCCACAACTTACTATTTTTAACAGTTTTTCGGGTCCTGAACTTCCGGAACTGTTTTGAAGCCCCAAACGGAGATAGTATGCCGAAGTTACATCCCTGGGAAGTTGAAACACCAATTTACCCAAACGGGGCCCATAGTTTTTGTGCTTCATCTCCTAGGGTTAGGTTTTTGAAAATTTAGAATTCTCCATTGTTTATCCATAATAAATAGGCCCTCGAGCCTCATTGTAATGCAGTTCAGAGGTTTGTAGTCGCCACATCTCTTCTCAGAGATTTGCTACCAGCACCCTAGCTATTTTATTTCCATCATGTTTGTAAGAATATTTATGTGATTTGATATTAATGAAATGAAGCCTTATTTCTGTTGTATTTATATGTTTATGGTTATTTCTGTATTCTATTGCGTTCCTGCATAAATCCGGATCAACTAAAGCAATGTTGACCTTACCTAATGGGAAGACACTTCAAGGTAAAAACAGATCATGATGATCTTAAATACTTTTTAGAACAAATATTATCTTCAGAAGAGCAGCAAAAATGGGTCACAAAAATGTTGGGTTATGACTTTGAAATCATCTACAAAAAAGTGAAGCAAAATGATGTTAGATGCACTCTCAAGAAAGGATGAAGATGTGGAAGAATTGTTTTGTTCCACTTATATTATCCAACCAGATTGGATAACTTGACCAAGGGATGAATGGAAGAATGATGAAGAAGTGTGGACACTCATTCAAAAGTTGTAGCAAGATCCCAGTACATTTGATACATTTAGCTGGAAAAATGATTCATTATGGTACAAAGATCGCTTGTATATTTGTAAGAATTCGCAACTTAAACAAAAGATTCTTTTGGAATTGTACACCTCTCCCTTAGGAGGGCACTCAAGATTTTAAAAAACTTACTACAGGGTCAGGATGGAATTGTTTTGGGATGGCCTTAAATCTGATATTCAAAATTTTGTGGAAGAATCTTTGGTTTGCCAACAAAATAAATTTTAGACAATTAATATGTAACGACCCTGGTAAAAATCCATGTAAAATTATATATAAGACCACAGTTGATGGGACATGTATTCCAGGTAGAATGGTGGGAAAAAACATTCTAGCGAGTGTTCACTTCGGTTTATTATGGAAAAGGAAATTGGAAAAAGCAATGGCAAAGGCTTTGGAAAGGCATAAGACATTAATTGGCATTTTATTTATGAAAATAATGGAAAATAGGAGAAAAGGGAGGTGAAAGGTCGTGGGTTGCATGTGAGGGGGAAAATGAAGGAAAATAATGGAAAATGAAGAAAATAGAGGCCTCGTCAATAAAAAGGGTTATGAGGATCAGATGGAAATCTTTTGCTCACACTTATGGCTCTCATTCTATTCTCTCTCTCTCTCTCATACTCTTAGACACTTAGAGTATTTTTGGAGAGTGTGGCATTTTTGGATATTTGGATCAAAAAAGTAAAAGAAGAGTAGGAAATCCCAAGAGAAATCAGGATCAACATCTACAACAAGTTTTGAGTGCAAGTACCGAGTTTCATGCATGTTTTCCTTTCTATTTTTGGCTCGTTGTTTCTCGGATAACCATGGTGTTGTGGGTTTAATTGCATTGATTACTTTCTAGTTGGTTCTCATGATTCATTTAGTTGCAGTTTGAGTTATTAGTTCCTAGAGCCTTGGTTGGACAAACGCTCTAGAGCCCAGCAGACAACTGTGGGTTGAGTTACTAGTCCTGGAAGCCTTGGTTAGACAAATGCTCTGGAGCCTTATAGAAAACTGTTGGGTTGAGTTATTAGTCCTAGAGCCTTGGGTGGAAAAACGCTCTAGAGCCCTAGGTGGGTTGAGTTACTAGTCCTGGAGCCTTGGTTGGAAAAACGCTCTAGAGCCTATAAACAACTGGGGTTGAGTTACTAGTCTTGGAAGCCATGGTTGGACAAACATTCTAGAAGCCCATGTAACAGTTGGGTTTGAGTTACTAGTCCTAGAATCCCTGGTTGGAAAAAATACTCTGAAGCTTTGGAACAACTTAGATAAAGACCAATCTATGATGGTTGTGATGTCTGACCGTCAGGTGGAATCACTGGTTGAGGGTTGAGGTGGTTTGGCCTCTGAAAGCCCTGTATTGATCGTGATTGATGTGTTTTATGAGATCTGACATTTATGCTTGGAATATGGCACGAGGGTGATTGGATGAAGTGAGACTTGGATCAACCAATCTATGGTGAGGTAGAACGTGGAAGTCCCATCTTCAGTTGGATTTTTACATTCAGTAATGAAGAGCTCATTCATTTGGTTTTCAGTATGCAAATGTATTGGTTTATGTATGGATTTATTGTCGTTGTATCCATTATATTTCTGTTGTTATTATGTTGGTTATAACCATGTATTGGATCGGTGGTGATGTATGGCTTTATCTATGGTTTTACCTGTAAATGAATACACAATGTATGTATGGTAAAATAGACTATATTGTAGCTTATGGTGTAGGGGAGAAATGTTTCTTAGCTATTCTCATATTTGTAAGAGACCCCCATGTTTAAACATGTAGTTTATACTTATAGATGCAATGTTTGTGACATGTTTGACGAAATGCTTGTCATGGCTGGGAGGGGTCCAAATGACTTCACGATGATGTGATTGCTTCCATAAATTTGTTTTAATGTTATTTATCCTCTCCTAAATTTTCATGAAGTTTTGGGCAGTGACCTAGGCTCTGGGCTAAAAAGGTGGTACAAATCCTGGAGTTGCAGGCACAAAACTGACTTTATGGGGCCCTAGCTTTGACCTTGCTTTGGCATGCCCGTGAAAATAGGGTTCTAGTCGCTCCCTTTCCCTTACATGTCCACGACTAAGGCTCAAAAGGGTAAAAAATCAGTTCCCCCTCAAGGTTCAGGGGTCTGGGAGGTTGGGTGACGTCCTGTAGGTGTTGTTGATGTTGTGTAAGGTCTGTTTCTCATGTTTTCGTAAGTTCCACTTCCTTAAGGTCATCTAGGAGGCCGAATCTGATATTAGTAGCCTCTCATTTCATGTTTATCCTTTTTGGTCGGTTACTTGGGTAGATGTGGGAAGAGGGTGTTACATAAGACCATGAGTCTGTTACAACGTTTATCCATTCCAAGTCAACGTTGGGAGGAGGTTTCAATGGATTTTATCACATGTTCCAAGTCTAAAGGAAAGAGTGTCATCATGATGGTAGTTGATAGACTTACCTAGTATGCACACTTTTTTAACTATGTCATCCATTTAAAGAGAGTACAGTCGCTACTGCATTTATGGAAACAATTCAAAATATACATGGAAACCCAAATATTATTGTAAGCGACATAGATCCCATTTTCACGGGAATTTTTTGGACAAAATTATCTTCTTTTCTGGGTACTCAATTAGCACATAGCTCATCTTATCATCCTCAAGCTGATGGGAAAACTGAGATAGTGAACAAATCTTTGGAAGGATATATGTGTTGCTTTGTAACTAATAATCAAACACAACGACTGAATGGTGATATAACATTTCCTTCCATACTCCAGCAAAAATGACCCCATTTATGGGACTTTATGGATATCATCCATTTTCCATCACATCATATTTAAGAGAAAATTTTAAGGTTCAAGTAGTGGAAGATCACATCGAGCATCAAAAACAAGTTCTCCAACTCTTAAAGGATAACCTTACTTTGGCGCAAAATTGAATGAAAAAATAGGCAAATCAACAACGCAACGAAAGAAGTTTTGATGTAGGTGACTGCGTATTTTTATGGCTACAACCATACGAACAAATATTCCTTAAGCAAGCTAAGAAGGATATTAAATTATCACCAAAGTATTATGGTCCTTACAAGGTGTTGCAAAATATCGGTACTATGGCATACAAATTGGAGCTTCCTGCATCTTCTCGAGTTCACCCAGTTTTCCATGTTTCATGCTTAAAGAAGGTTATAGGTGACAAGATCCCAATTCAAACAATATTTCCAGAACTTGACAAGGAAGGAAAAATCATATTGGAACCTGAAGCAGTCACATAAACAAGAACTTGAAAACTACAAAATCGATCAATTTCAAAGTATCTTATCAAGTGGAAGAACTTACCTGTTGAAGGTTCCATGTGGGAGGATGAGAATTTTAAACAAAAGCATCCAAAATTACTCAAGCGTTGAGGACAACACTTTTTTGAAGTAGAGGGGCATGCTTTTTCCCTATAATACTATTGTATCCCCTTATTTTTATTGTTAGTATAGCCCCCTTATTGTTATTATTGTGCCCATGTAGTCCCCATTTTTTTTTTATTGTGCCCCATAGAAGCCCACTATTGTTATTGTTATGCCCTTACATTATGTCGACTCTAATTATATTGTGACTGTTAGAAAATTATATATTATGGAGCAATGCAACACATAAAATATGCGGAAAAATACAAGAACACAAAACACATAAAACTAGAGAGACACAGATATACGTGGTTCACCCAGTTTGGGCTACGTCCACCCCAAACAGCCAGTCCTTCCTTTCTATTATCCAGCAAAAAAGAAGAGACAAAACCTACAACAAATCCGCTGTAATATCCTCTGTTCTCTCTCACAGTCTCCCTCTTTGTTTCTCGCTCCAAGAATACACGTAAAAATACACAGCCGCAATACAATACCCTCATATATACAAGGGGGTTGCCTTCTAGGGAAAAAAAACCTAAACTAAACATAACTTCTACCGTCAGATCATCTGCCTATGAATGGCCCAGATTGACTAGAAATTACTATACTTTTACAAGGCAATTTTACATCTGTTTTTAGCTTCGGGGCGGCGGGGAGCCCCCGCCGGGGAGGGGGGGGGGGGGGGGCGGCGATCGATTATTTACGGGCGGCGTTGCCACCCATTTTAAGGTACAGGGGTCCAATGCTGTGATAAAAAGTAAACAAGATAATCAGGCTCCACACCCAACAGTGACCCCTTAGAATACTATATATAGAAAGGAGGTTTTGTCATTTGAATCATCCAATAATTGCTCATTTATATAATGTAAAGGAGGTTTCCCCCTCGAAGTGGATACTTTTGAAGTCATTGATCTATATTTTCTTCCATTCTGTGAGTTGATTGCATAACATCGTGCACTTGCTACAAGACCCCCAAAGGCTATCCTAGTCATCAAGTTGAATTGTCCTGGGTCCCACTGAATTTTTCTGAAGAAAAACCCCATACGCTCCCTTGATATGGGCAAGGGTGCGTCTAGGAGGCTCTGGATGTGCCCACAACATGGCTCCAGGGACTCAATTGCCTAGAGTTGTGCCTGCGTCTGCAACATTTAAGACACTTTTTAAGCCCATAATCTCAGACACTTCCCAAAACTTCGTGTAGCTTTTAGAAATCATTAAACACATGCATCAATAGAAAATAACCAAAACCTTACTCCAAGATTAAGCTTGACCATCCCCAACCGGGATTGACATTCTGTCAAACACTTGGCATGAATGAAATCTACAGGTCTAGGATATAAGACAAACCATGAAAGACTAAAAACTCTTATGAGACATTACCAAAAGGATCGCCACCCTCTTCCTTGAACAAATATGACATCAACTAGGTCTTGCATCCTTTATTTTAATAATTACAAGTAAATACATGAAATAACCATGACATGAACCAATAATTTAAACATGTTTATAACCAACATAAAACAATGGAAATAATAGTGAGATAACAACCATTAAATCCACACATTAATAAGTAAAAAAAGAAGAGAACTTAGCTTCCATTAAACATAGGCAATAACCAACCAGGTTCGGGACTTCCACGTACCACCCGAACATAGACAAGGTTGAGCCAAATCTCTCTTCAGCCAGTCAAACCCGTGCCATATTCCAATCATGAACGTGGAATATCTAGGATAAACCAATCGAAACCATAATCAAGAAATCGATAGGTTAAACCATCTCCACCCACAAATACCATGATCACACCAAAATAGGTGCTCTGATCACAAAACCAAACCGAACTTGGAATTCCATCTGGAATCCATCACTATTCTTGAGGAATTTTCTTTTCCCTGTCTCTCAGGCCTTACCGCAATCCAATCTCGGGTCACTAGGCCATAAACCAAGACACAACCCTCAGGATATACCATGTATCCAGCCAAAACCAATCAAGAGATTCCTAGGCCTTTGGGCATGAACCTGAGACCACCTCTGCCCCAAATTCTGAAATCCATCAGGAAATTCCAAAGCTCAAAACCAAGATCAAAATCCCAATCACCATTGCATCCAGAAAAAGGAAAGCAAGGCTGAAAACCATTGTCATAACCCAACAAAACCATGCCACCAACAACAAGAGAACCAAATACCAACATGCATAAGCCATGCATGTCCAAACTAGCTAAGAAATCAAACATGCAATATGTTACTTACAAGTATTCCTGCTGAAGCTGCTAGATCTTGCTCTTCCTTGCTTCATCCTTGCTTTCATTTCCTTCCCTTGTCCTTCCTTTGGCTACTTTACTATTTCTTGGCTCAAAGATGAAATGCTCCAAGAGTGTGAAAGAGAGAGAATAGTGAGAGAGCTCCAAAATTGAACTGACAAAAGGTACCAACTGATCCTCATAAGCCTTTTTATTAACGAGGCCTCTATTTTCTTCATTTTACATTATTTTCCTCAATTGTCTTCCTCACACACAACCTATGACCTTTTACCTTCCTTTTCTCCTAATTTCCATTATTTTCATAAATAAATGCACAAAAAATACATTTTGCCTCTTTAATGCCTTAGTCATTGCCCTTTTTCCAAGTTTCCTTAGCCATAAACACTTATCAAGTGATGCCCACTAGGATATCTTTGCCCAACATTCAGCTTGGAATAAGTGTCCCTTAACCATGGTCTTATTTTTGCCTTTACTAACTTTTATTACATAAATATTTTGCCTGGGTTTGTTACAAAACACTCCCCCGCGTGGAACACTGTCCTTAGTGTTAAACCATACCTACAGCTTAGCAAAACGCTGAAAAGCAAACATACTACTGATGGAGCTTTATAAATTAGCTCGATGAAATATTTACAATGAGTAACCTACTCAAAACAAAAAACCATGATAACATGACCATATAACATCCATGTCGCTTATTAGAGATTTATAAATTAGCTCATCATGGTGTTTAAATCCATATACATAGGTACATATACCAAAACATCACCAAAAAATATACCAAGCATATCCCAAACATCAAGTTGGTCTTAGAGAACACTATTTCTCCCTTCAGCTGATCAAACAAATCATCAATCCTTGGTAATGGGTATCTGTTCTTGATGGTCACTTTGTTCAATTTCCTATAATCAATGCACAACCTGAGAGTGCCATCCTTCTTCTTCACGAATAACACTGGTGCACCCCAAGGTGATACACTTGGCCTAATATATCCCTTATCAAGCATCTCTTTTAGCTACAACTTTAACTCTACCAACTCAGGTGTACTCATCCTGTTAGGTGCCTTTGATGTTGGTGCTACCCTTGGTACCAACTAAATAGAAAAGTCTACTTCCCTGTGAGGCGGAAAATATAAAATCTATTCTAGAAATACATCTTGAAACTATTGTAGAACTAGATGCCTGCTCAAAACATCTGCATCCTAAACTTCCTTACCCTTGTCACTAGAGATATGAACCGCAAATAACACACACACTTTCATGCGACTGCACTTGGCCTACATGGTTTTCACCATCCTAAATGATGTATCTTTCTTCTTTCCCTGTGAGACTCTTGGTTCCCCATTGTCAGCCAAGCACTCAATGGCTTTGTCATAACAATCTACCTTGGTCTTATGAAGGTATAGCCAACCCATACCCAATAGTATATTATATAATCCCAATAGAAATATGTTCAATTACATTGTTGTAGGCATACCGTTTAACTCAAATGCACAAACTCTTACCAAATGGTGAACTCTTTTATTGGTACCTGTAGGAAACTACACTAACCAAGATTATGCATGCATTTCTTTTATCAAACCACACTTATCCACCAGATCAGGACTAATATAACTATAATTAGATCCAAGATCAATCAAAATAGAAACAACTTGATCACAAAGCCTACCATCCATCTCAATGACATAATCATGATGATTTTCCTGCCTGTTGTCTGCAACTGCATAAATCCGATGAAGGCTATCCCCAACATCCCCAACTTTCTGCACCTCTTGTGCACTATAGATTTCAGGTCTACCACCCTGATACTGCAGAAAATACCTCTTACGATGATCTTTTCCACATATCCAACACTGCAATACTGCTCTACCATCACCTCTAGTCTTCTTCTCTCCAAGTCCCTTCCTAGTTGTATTTAAATTCTTGTAAGGAACCACGTTTTCTTTCTCACTTGCATGTTGCGGTATTTCCCACTTTGGTGGCCATCTTCCTTTAGCTTTCTCATTTCCCTTCAAAACCTGCTTAGGATCAATTTTTCATTTTGACTACTCATAACCATGCTTCAAATTTCGAATGGCCTCCTCTAATGATCTAGATGCTACTAGAATCCCAAATATGAATCTATGAACCTTGGCCTTATCCTCCATGAGGTAAGGCACATATCTAAAAAAATCCAAAAACCTGCTACTATACTCATCAATTGTTGTGGAACCCATGTGAAACTCATAAAACTCCTTAGATTTGGCATCATAGTACCTCTCTAATAGATACTTATTGATGAAAAGAAAAACCCGCTATAAGCAGGTTCGCCTCAAAACCTTATCAAAATGCAGATTCATGAACTTGGAGTCGATCCTGAGTCCTGTGGGTTATGACCCATTATGCTTCCGTCGCGCTCCTTCAATGTCTTCATCTAAACATACAAATGTATCGGAGCACGCTAAACAAAGAAATCGAGTTATATAACTCGAAAAATAAGAGTGGGCCTCTTTCCACCTTAACTTCCAAAACCAAAATCTTACACTTCACTATTGTGGTCCACATATGTATATAAATACATTTCGGAGGTTATACGACTGAGTAATAGCAAATTAATAACTCCTTGACCAACAACACAGGCCCATCTTCCCTTCGTTCCAAGCCAGAACTCAAAACACCACAACCGCACTTTATAATAAAATCGGGTCCATTCGTTCCTTTAAACCTCGATCGCCTCTCGTCCACAAGAACCTTTGGATCCTCCGTCCTTCCAATCGGACACAAATCACATTTCTTTGCGAATAGGACTTTAACCCAAATAAAAAGTGCAAAATAAGCAGTTTCGAGCTTGTGATGTGGCTCAATGCAATAGGATTGCATTTCATTTGGTGAAACGGCCCCTGGCTTCAAAAGCGGTGCTACATCTGTGGTTTGTTCGCGCAAACCGCTTGTCCAAAATTTCGATTTCTGAGTGCATTGAAGTCGATTTTCAACAGAATTCTGATTTGATTCAAACCAGAGTCAAATCACCCTCTTCAAGCACGCCTCTCTCTGCGTTAAAGCTTAGAATCGTTCCGCCTTACTTCGAGGCAGATTTAACATCTTCTCTGGTCGAGCGCTGATATCAGTTATGTTCTTCATTAAAAAGGACCGAACCTCATCAATTTCTTGTCCAACATTTACACAGATTAACACACAGGAAATTCATCAATAAGGGACGTGGTTCAATTCAACATCGACGGATATAACCCAATCAAGTCCTCGAAGGTGAGAACACCTTCTCTGTCGCTGTGAACCACAATTATAGATCGAATGTAATCGATTTCAATCTTTCCAATCTCCTTTACAGTAAAGCCGAATTCAACACATAAAATTTAAAACATAAATAAGCAACACTCAATACATAACATCCATATAACAATATTTCACATATATTTACAGACACAGTTACAAACTCCACATTATATCTAAGGCATTTCAGCCTTAGCCCAAATTCTCTCAAGATTACATTGCATTCGCTCCTCTTTGTTCCTCACGCGCAAGGAGATTTTCATTTATATAGATTACGAAAGATCACGAATCGTCTGAGATCCACACTATTTCTCCTGAATCACTCAAAAAACTCTTAGTCTTCTACTCGCACACATGGAATATTTAATTAGTAATCAGTTAAATAAAATTCAGCAACGGTTTTTTTAACAAATTTCGCCTCAAATCTGCATGACTGTTCGCATACCCGTCTCTTCAGCTTTGGATTCGAATTTGAGTTCGAATCGCTCAGATGCCCCTGCATCAGACTCTGGAGGCACATAAATTTATGACCTCCTGGTTATATGTCTTCTCTAACTGTCAGCAATTCTACCCATGTCATCTGTGGAACTGCTCCTTGTGATCTTCCTGTAACAGCACGCTTGAACAATTCTCACCCGCATCCTTTGTGGAATTTTTTTCTGTGAGTTGCAAAAAAACCTTTGCAATAGCAAGTCCTCCCTGCTACCAGATACCTCACGAAGCTTCTCTCCTGAGCTCCGGCTTTTGGCATCTCTCTGGTTCGCTCCTATGGAACCAATTGAGCACTCTCGTCTGCTCTCTATAGGCTTCACTCTGCAACTTCTCAAGAACACATATGTTCTTCTTTCATCTAACCTCGTTTGGGAATTCTCCAGGTTCTGCCACACTTTCTTCTTCACTTGGAATCCCTTGCTGGACCCCTTTTATCAATGTTCTCAAAGCTGTGTTATGCCTTTTCTGAGATTCTTTAATTGCCTGCAATCTGAATTATGCAAACAATTCTTCAAACCAGAGTCAAATAATGCTCATTAACTCACCTTCTCTAGAGAACACTGCAATTGTCCTCTCTATCCAGCCTCTAGTTGAACATCAGGTTCACTTCCATCATCATCAATATCTGTCTTTATCTTTCTGTAACCATCATCCTGTAATCATAAATCTCAAGTCAGATTTAAAATTATTTACTTGCAAGATCCCTGCCTGATCTTGTTCTTCATTTACTTCTGCAAATCCTGTTCACTACAACCCTATGTATCTTTGCATATCAGATTTCAGAATCTGATATTCCTTCTTCTGTCACCTGCACTGTATCCTTGTAGGCTGCAATCTCTATCAGTCTTCAAAAACCCGATCTCTTTTCATACATGCAATTGATTGAAAACTTGAACTTAAAACAGAGCTATTCCTGATGCTCTGATACCACAATGATGAAAATTGAAACCCGCTATAAGCAGGTTCGCCTCAAAACCTTATCAAAATGTAGATTCATGAACTTGGTGTCGATCCTAATTCCTGTGGGTTATGACCCATTATGCTTCCGTCACACTCCTTCAATGTCTTCATCTAAACAGACACATGTATCGGAGCACCTTAAACAAAGCAATCAAGTTATATAACTCGAACAATAAGAGCGGGCCTCTTTCCACCTTAACTTCCAAAACCAAAATCTTACACTTCACTATTGTGGTCCACATATGTATATAAATACATTTCGGAGGTTATAAGACCGAGTAATAGCAAATAAATAACGCCTTGACTAGCAACACCAGCCCATCTTCCCTTCGTTCCAAGCTGGAACTCGAAACACCACGACCACACTTTATAATAAAATCGAGTCCATTCGTTCCTTTAAATCTCGATTGCCTCTCGTCCACAAGAATCTTTGGATCCTCCGTCCTTCCAATCGGACGCAAATCGCATTTTTTTGAGAACGAGACTTTAACCCAATTAAAAAGTACGAAATAAGTAGTTTCGAGCTTGTGATGTGGCTCAATGAAATAGGATCGCATTTCATTTGGTGAAACCTCCCTTGGCTTCGAAAGCAGTGCGACATCGGTGGTTTGTTCTCGCAAAACCGCTTGTCCAAAATTTCGATTTCTGAGTGCATTGAAGTCGATTTTCAACAGAATTCTGATTTGATTCAAACCAGAGTCAAATCTACCTTTTCAAGCACGCCTCTCTCTGCGTTAAATCTTAGAATCATTCCGCCTTACTTCGAGGCAGATTTAACATCTTCTCTGGTCGAGCGCTGATATCAGTTGTGTTCTTCATTAAAAAGGACCAAACCTCATCAATTTCTTGTCCAACCTTTACACAGATTAACACACATGAGATTCATCAACAAGGGACATGGTTCAATTCAACATCGGTGGATATAACCCAATCAAATCCTCGAAGGTGAGAACACCTTCTCTGTCGCTGTGAACCACAATTATAGATCGAATGTAATCAATTTCAATCTTTCCAATCTCCTTTACAGTAAAGCCGAATTCAACACATAAAATTTAAAACGTAAATAAGCAACACTCAATACAGAACATCCATATAACAATATTTCACAAATATTTATAGACACAGTTACAAACTCCGCATTATATCTAAGGCATTTTAGCCTTAGCCCAAATTCTCTCAAGATTACATTGCATTCGCTCCTCTTTGTTACTCATGCACAAGCATATTTTCATTTATATAGATTACAAAAGACCACGAATCGTCTGAGATCCACACTATTTCTCCTTAATTGCTCAGAAAACTCTTAGTCTTCTACTCGCACACATGGCAGATTTAATTATTAATTAGTTACATAAAATTCAACAACAGTTTTTTTAACAAATTTCGCCTCAAATCTGCATGACTGTTCGCATACCTGTCTCTTCAGCTTTAGATTCGAATTTGAATTCGAATCGCTCAGATGACCCTGCATAAATTATTCCGGAATAGCCTCTCAAACTCACCCCAAGTGAGTTCCTACTCATAAATACCCCTGACATTGTTCATATCTTCCCACGAAATGTATGTTTTACCTTTGATACTGAATGCATCTATTTTCCATTTGATGTTTTATGAATAGTCATACAACCTGAAGAATTTCATCATAGAAAGAAACCATGCCTTTGCATCCTGTGATTTATTCATCTCTCTGTCATAGGTAGGTGGCTTTGCTTTCTTAAACACATCCAAAAAATATACCCTGTCACTCCTCACGTAAGGATGATAGCGGTGACGATCATGATGCCTGTCAGAACCAGAACTAGAATGGTACTTGTGTCTGTCACATCTCCTATCCGGAGTGTCCAAGAATCTCCCATATCTAATTGTGACATTTGTACTCGACCTGTAACCACCAGGATACCTACTACCATATGCACCATTAGTTCCATCTTCCTGTCAATAATTGATCTGAAGTGACCCCTATTGCTGCAAATATGACAAACTTTGAAGTATTTTTACATTCACTTCCACTTTTTTTTCTTTCTTTCTTGTACCTGTATGATTATGTCATTATCTACCTTACAACTACTTATCTCTTCAAACTTCTCAGTGTACTCGCTAGATCAGATGAGTGCCCAACACCATGCTACTCATCGAATTCATAAGAAGAATCCTTGTAGTCTACCATATTGCTAGCCATTTTTTATTTCTTCCTTCCAGGCATCTCATGTCATCTTAAACCAAATCACAATAAACTAACGTACCTTAGCATAATTCAGGGAGGATATCTCATTTACAATATCAACCAATCAGCATAATACATGTATATACACAATCATAGCAACATATAGACTTGTAACACATGGTATATCAACACATAACATCATTCTAGTTAGAGTCCATTCATCAACGCATGACCACAACAACTACACATCATGATCTCATGAATCACAACCTCAACCATACCACTGCACACTCGACAACATGTAAGCACCTAACATGTGTAACTAGTCATATGCTCATGACAATACATTTACAACAACACCATCAACCCTTCCATGGCGACATCACTGCCACCATGACAAACACCATGTGGA
Source organism: Pinus albicaulis (assembly GCA_034641835.2). NCBI lineage: Eukaryota > Viridiplantae > Streptophyta > Pinopsida > Pinales > Pinaceae > Pinus > Pinus albicaulis. The sequence goes on from CM076572.1 coordinate 495,645,886, forward strand.
TGCAACCAGTACATGTACCATAATATGAGAAACACATACACGACTGACATGAATACATGACGGCAATAATCTTGACAACATCAAACTTTTCCTAAGGAGAGCGCAACCACGCTCTGATATCACCTCTAATGTACACCTTCCATCACATCTACCCAAGTAACCGACCAATTAGGGTAAACATGAGTTGAGGGTAGTTAAGAGTAGACTCGGCCTCCTTGGTGACTTTAAGGAAGTAGAATTGATGCAGAAAACCATAAAAAAAAACTCCTTTCATCTGTTGCAAGACCCCCAAAGGTTATCCTAGTCATCAAGCTGAATTTTTTTGAAGAAAATCCTTGGGCACTCCCTTGATATGGGAAATTGTGCATCTAGGAGGCTCTTCCTGCACCCACAACATGGCATGCATGCATATAGGGACTCAATTGACTAGATCTGTGTCTACGTATGTGGGATTTAAGGCACTTTTTAAGCTCATAATCTTAGACACTGCCCAAAACTTCCTGTAGCTTTCATAAATCATTAAACACATGACGACAATGCCAAATAACCAAAAAATCACTCCAGGACTAGGCTTCACCATCCCTAACCGGGAATGATATTTTGTTAAACACTTGGCATGAATGAAATCTACAGGCCTAGGATACAGGACAGAGCATGAATAAATGAAAAATATTATGAGACATTACAAGAAGGATCACCAACCTCTTCCTTGAACAAATATGACATCAATTAGGTCTTGCATCCATTATTTTAACAATTACAAGTAAATACATGAAATAACCATGACATAAATTGGTCATTTAAACATTCGTATAACTATCATGAAACCATGTAAATAACAGTGAGATAACAACAATTAAATCCACACATTAATAAGTACAAATCAAGATAGCTTAGCTTCCATTAAACATAGGTAATAACTGACCAGGTTTGGGACTTCCACATACCACCCGACCATAGACATGGCTGAGCCAAATCTCTCTTCAACTAGTCATCCTCGTGCCATATTCCAAGCATGAATGTGGGATGTCATGGATAAACCAATCCAAAACACAACCATGGAATCCAGAGGTCAACCACCTCCACCCTCACCATACCGTGATCACACCAAAATTAGTGGTCCGATCACAAAACTTAACCAAACTTGGAATGCCATCCAGAATCCATCACTATCCTTGAGTAATTTTATGTCTCCCTGTCTCTTGGGATTTACCTCAATCCAATCCTGAATCTCCATGCCTTAAATTGAGACACCACCCTATGGCTTTATCATGTATCCCGCCAAACTGAGCAAGGGATTCCTAGGCCTTTGGGCATGAACCTGAGACCACCTCCACCCCTGATTCTGAAATCTATCTGGAAATTCCAAAGCTCAAAACCGAGATCAAATTCCCAACACACCATGGCATCCAAAAAAAGACAATGAAATTCTAAAAGCCACTGTAATAACCCAGAAAAACCATGCCACCGACAACAAAGGAACCAAATACCAACATGCATAAGCCATGCATGTCCAAACCAGCTAGGAAATCACACATACAATATGCTACCTGCAAGTATTCCTATTGAAGCTGCTAGATCCTGCTCTTCCTTGCTTGATCCTTGCTTTCATTTCCTTTCCTTGTCCTTCCTTTGCTTGATTTCCTCTTTCTTTGCTCAAAGCTGAAATGCTCCAAGAAAACTCTAAGTGTGCAGGAGTGTGAGAGAGAGAGAAAAATGAGGGAGCTCTGAAATTGAATTGACAAAAGTTACCAATTGATCCTCAAAATCATTTTAATTGATGAGGCCTCTATTTTCTTCATTTTCCATTATTTTAATTCATTTTCCTTCTCACATGCAACCTATGACATTTTACCTTCATTTTCTCCTAATTTCCATTATTTTCATAAATAAATGTGCCAAAAATACTTTTTGTTTCTTGAATGCCTTAGCCATCGCCTTTTTGCCAATTTTCCTTAGCCATAAACACATATCCAGTGATGTGAACTAGGATATACTTTCCCAACATTCAACTAGGAATAAGTGTCTCTTAATTGTGGTCTTATTTTTTCCTTTATTTATTTTTATTATATATATATATATATATATATATATATATATATATATATATATATTATTTATTTATTTATTTTATTTTATTTTATTTTTTATTTTTTATTTTATTTTTATTTTTTTATTTTTTTATTTTTTTATTTTTATTTATTTATTTAATTTAATTTTAATTCATTTATTTATTTATTTTAATTTTATTTATTTATTTTTATTTATTATTATTATTATTTTTTTTCCTGGGTCTATTACAGAACCCTCCCGCTTTGGGAACATCATCCTGGTGTTAAATCACACCTACACCTCAACAAAACCGTTGAAAAGCAAACATGCTGCTCATGGAGCTTTATAACTTGGCTCGATGCAATATTTACAATGAGTAACCCACTCAAAAGAAAAAACCATGATAACATGACCATATAACATCCACACCGCTTATTGGAGCTTTATAACTTAGCTCATGGTGGTATGTACATCCATATACATATGTACATGTACCAAAAAATGACCAAAACATATACCAAGCATATACCAAACATCAAAACAAAATTGTTTTGCCTCAACTGACAAACAATGAAGGATACACGACCCGCCTTTGATCCGTCATCTCCCATGTACCTTCATCGGGCCCAAAGTACTTCCATTGCACTTTAACCTGCTTGATGGCTCTGTTCCAGAGCATGAGCTGCTTTCGTTGCAATATGCACTAAGGTTCTGGATGGAATTCTCCTTCTTGCTCCACCTGCAATACAGACCAATTGATAACATGAGAAACATCCTTTATATACTTTTTAAGTAATGAAACACGAAACACATCATGGAATTTAATTTTTGGAGGTAGTGCAAGATGATAGGTCACTAGTCCAATCCTCTCAAGGATCTCAAAAGGCTCGCAATGCCGTGGTGCCAACTTGGCACATGATCCAATCCTCAATGAGATCTTCTTAGGCTTGATGCACAAATACACATGCTCCCCAACCTGGAACTCCTTAAATACCCTGTGTTGGTTTGCATAACTATTCTCTCTATCTTGTGCTGCCTTTAGATTTTTCTTTATAACCTGCATTTCATGTTCTATCTCTGCAAACATGTCCAGTGCAATAAACACCTTGTTAACTGGATCACTGCAACTGATGGGAGTAATACAACTCTACCCATGTAGTGGCTCAGAGGGACTCATCCCCAATGACTCCTGATACCCATTGTTTTATGAAAACTCAACCAATGGTAGATACTCTTCCCATTTCCACTGCTGATACATCACATATATCCTCAACATGTCCTCCAAGATCCTGTTGAACCTCTAAGTATATCGATATTCATACGAATGATAAGTTGTGTTGAAGGTCAACTCGGTGCCCAAACCTGCAAACAACTCCTTCCAAAACTTGGAAGTGAACTTTGCATCCATGTCTGACACGATTTTCTTTGGAACACCATGCAACCTAACTATGTCTCTGATGAACACTTGTGCTACATTGCCAACTCAATAGGTAGTCTTCATTGGAGTGAAGTGTGCAACCTTTGTCAACCTGTCCACAAAAACCCTGATAGAATCATGTCGTCTCACTGTCCTTGGAAAACTTGTTATAAATTCCATGGAAATGACCTCCCATTTCCATTCTGGAATCGCAATAGATTGTAGTAGACCACCTGGATGCCTACACTTCACCTTTACTTACTGACATTCCAAAAATCTAGCCACGAACTATGCTACATCCTTCCTCATATTTGGCCAATAATAGAGCCTATTTACTATAGTCAATGTTTTATGATAGCCTGGGTGACCTGAATATGGTTTCACATGAAACTACCTCCAGATCACCTTCTTAAGCTCACCACTGTCTGGCACATATATCTTCTCTCTAAACCTGACCAATCCATCTACCGTGATAAGATAGTCCACATCCTATACACCTGCACCTGTACTTGTACCACTACTTGTACCTGTACCCTACTACAATCGATGCCTAAGCTCCATATGTATGACATCCTTTTGACCTAGAAGCAAGATCCTATCCTATAAATCCATCCCATAGGATCTCATAGTTGCAATGTGATTTTCTTGTGTCTGACTACTAAGAGCATCCGCGACCCTGTTCTCTTTACCTTTAACGTATTTGATCTCAAAATCAAACTCACTGATCGTAGCCAACCATCTAGCTTGCTTGGAATTTAAATTCAACTGGTCAAACAAGTACCTTAACCCACTGTGTGCTCTCATCAATACAAACCTCCTACCTAGAAGACAGTGCCTCCACATCTTCAATGCATGGATGATTGCTGCTAGGTCAAGATCATGGGTTAGATAGTTTTGTTTGCGTTCATTCAGTTTTTGTGACTCATAGCATACCACATGTCCATCCTACATAAAGAATCCACCAAGCCCTCTTTTGCAAGCATTTGTAACATTATAAACTCTTTGTTCAGATTTGCGATCTTTAACAATGGAGCATGAGTTAACAACTGCTGAAGTCGCTCAAAACTAGCTTCACACTCCTCAGTCCACTCAAACTTATTATCTTTCCTCCGCAGTGATGTAATCAGATAAGCAGTCTGTGAGAAGTTTCTAATGAATACGCTGTAGTATCCTGCCAATCCCATGAAATATATTACCTCATCTACATTTCTAGGATCTTCCCACTCCATGATGGATCTTACCTTTTATGGGTCCATCACTATTCCCTCCTTGGAGACAACATGTCCCAAGTAATGTACCTCAGTTTGAAAGAAATTGAATTTGCTAAGCTTAACATACAATTGATTCTCTCTCAACAATCTCAACACTGTTGCCAAAGGCTCGACAGTCTCTTCCTCATTCTTGGAATATACCAAGATGTCATTAATGAAAACAATCACAAACTTGTCCGGATGAGGACACAACACACTATTCATCAAACACATAAAGGTAGTTGGAGCATTAGTCAAACTGAATAGAACTACAAAAAACTCATAATGCCCATACTTGGTCTTGAAGGTTCTCTTGTAGATGTCCTCTTCTTTGATGCGTACGTGATGATATCCCGATATTAAGACGATCTTAGAGAACATTGCTGCTACCTTAAGTTGATCAAACAAATCATCAATCCTCGGTAATGGGTACCTATTCTTGATGGTCACTTTGTTCAATTACCTATAACCAATGCACAATATGAGAGTGCCATCCTTCTTCTTCACGAACAACACTGGTGCACCCCAAGGCAATACACTTGGCCTAATGTATCCCTTATCGAGAATCTATTTCAGTTTCAAATTTAACTCTACCAACTCAGGTGTACCAATCTTGAAAGGTGCCTTTGATGTTGGTGTTTGTTGAGATTCAACAAGATGATGATCCTAGTGAAAATTAAGCACCTACACTAGGTGGGGCTCGCAGGCTATTTTTAGGTGATATTTCTATTTTTAGAATTTGGATCAAAGTCTATTTTTAGCAGTAATCTATTTATATATGGTTGAGAAAATTGCATGGATGGAATGACATCTATTTTTAGAATCCATGTGCAAAGTTGTTTCATGGAATGCATGTCTAAAAATAGAATGCATGTCGATTATTGTTAGCCCTTAACAATAATTAGACAATAAATAATAATATATTCTCTTGGAGCACTTGATTTCAGTTAACTGATGTGGCAAACCAGTTGACCGAAGGAATTTCAAGTTCAAAGGTTGGTTGGTGGGACATGCTAGTGGAATTCGTTGTAACTGAGTGATACAAAGTTGTAACAGAGTTGGATGTGTAGTTATGTGAGTTGTAAAGTAGTTTAACTCAATTAAGTGAGTTAAACTCAGTTGTGCTAGTTGTAACTAGTTGTAACTAAAGATACACTAGTGAGAGATCAATGAATTAAATATTAAATTAATTCACATGGAGTGATCTCACATGAAACTGAATATTTACTACTGTTAACTACATGCATGTCAGATCCTGTGGAGAGATAGGTGAAAGGGATAGTTTGAATATCTGTTGTGACTATAGTGGTGCATTCAATGCAAATACACACACATTGGAGATGCCAATGAGGATTGCGCAATCAAGGCAAGGCAAGATCAAATTCATTCAGGGATCTTCTTCAGCAGGGATTGCGCAGTGGAGGTAGGTTGTCATGAGGCAATAAATTGGTGCATGTTTATGCCAGTTTTTGTATGACAACGTGAGACAATTGTATATTGTTTTGAGAGCTCTTGGAGTAGAGTTTTGTATGAGATTGTTTCATGATCCATGATATATACATAATATATGATAGTGGGGTTTTCAGCTTTATGATTTCCCGGTAAAGACATATGTGTTATGTGTGATTGATCTCTCTTCATGTGTTTGCAATTGGCAATTAAATTTCTGCAAAGATTTAAGTAGAAGGATTCTATATTTAGCTGTGGCATATAATTGTTAGATCAGGAGAATCGGACAATACATAATTGTATTAAAATTTCTACATGGTATTGGAGCAAAGAAGATTGCAATATTGAAGTAGTAGCTAAGTTTTGCTGGTGGAAACAATTCGAATTTGTTGCAATAATTTATTGGTGTGACAGTTGAGTAAATATTGAAATGGCTTTCAATGGTTTGCGGTTAGAGTATGCACTCGATGGCAGCTCGAACTACATTGGATGGAAGGATAGTATGGAGGCGGTGCTTGAAGATAATGTCTTGAAGGAATTCATCGACAGTGATGTTACTAAGCCCACTTCGACTGATGCTGCATTACGCGACGCTTGGCAAAAGAAAGCAGTGAAGACGTGAAGGATTATGTTGGAAGGTGTGAGAGACCATATTGTCTCAAGCCTTCATGGGAAATCCACTCCATTTGCAATGTGGAAGGCTTTGACAGATCTTTTCCAAAGCAACATCGACCAGAGGAAATTGGCGCTGAAGGATAAACTCAGAAAGATCAAGATGGCGAAGGGCGACAATATTCCAAAGTATCTTACAAAGTTTGTCCAATGTCGGGATAAATTGGGGAGTGTGGGAATTACGGTTGCTGATGATGATTTGGTGAGTTTGGCTCTCTTGGGACTTCCTAAGAGTTGCCATAGTTATCAAGACTCTGTCAACGGACGGGAAAAACTATCGGATTGGGAACGACTATGGTCGGATCTAGTGCAAGAGGAGTTCAGGTAGAACACCAGGATGGCTCTTCATCAAAGCATGATGATGTAGAGGATTGTGCTTTGGCTGCCAAAGCAAGGAAAGGGAAGGGGAAGAAATTCCAGTCAAAATTTGAGGCTAGAGGCAAGAAGCTGGATTTGTCCAAGGTGAAGTGTTTTCACTGTCACGAACATGGGCATCTCACCATTAACTGCCCACAGAAAAACAAGAACAAGAAGGTTGCTGGAGCTGCAGCTGGTGAGGCCCTCACCTCGCAATTTGAACTTGATTTCTCTTTGATCGCATGCTTGGTTTCAAGCGCAATGGGATTAGTGTAGTATCTTGATAGTGGTGCTTCCTTCCACATGACGGGAGATAAGGAGATTTTCAGTGACTTGGAGGAGAAAGATCTCCAGATGCATATAGAGATGGGCGACGATGGATGATATAGTGCGACTAGCATTGGTACCATTACCTTTGAGAGGGAGTCAGGTAAACCATTTATGTTGAAAGATGGTATGCATGTTCCATGTCTAAAGAAGAACTTGGTCTTAGTCGCGATGTTGGAGGATAGAGGTTATGACGTTGTTTTCAGCGATGGAAAAGCTTTCCTGCGACATAAAACAATGGCCCGTCAAACTAAGAAGATAGGGATTCAAGTTAAGAATCTCTACAAGCTAGAGGTAGATGGCTGCGCTGCAATGGTGGGAAAAGCAGAAGAAGTGGTGAGCCGGGATGAGGGCTAATTATGGCACAGGCGATTGGGCCATCTTCACCATGGCGCCTTGAAGATTTTGCAGCAGATTTCTACCAGACTTCCCAAGGGTACACTTGCGCAGTTAGATCAGTGCACATGGGTTTCACTGCGGGAGAAATACTATAGCATGTGGGTTCATATTGGGGGATATATAATGAGGAAAAAATGACATAATATATTGGGGGATATATAGGGGGTAAAGCGTTTTTATACTGGCAGGTATAAAAAATGGAGCTCAAAGTTAATGAAAAAATTTAAAGGGGTATAAAAAATGTTAATGAAAAAATGGATACCTACAATATATAGTGAAAGTAGGGGCTTTTTAAATTGGGAAGGTGTATTGGGTTTATATTTGTATGGGGTTAAATAATATTATTTTTAAAGGAATTTTCCAATATGTACTCAAATTAAGGGTATTTTTTAATATGCTATGATCGCACATGATATGTTAGAGGTTTATTGAGTGAAGACCTTGTGGATCAATGCAAGGGATGTACTATGGGTAAATTTGTGAAGACAACCTTTCATGAAAAGGAGAACCGTGCTTTGGTGATCCTGGAGAGAGTTCACACATACGTGTGTGGACCATTCTCGGTTTATTAAACAACAAAACACAGGTATTGTGTTATTTTTGTTGATTACTATTCTCGTAGATGTTGGATCTTCTTCATGTAGAAGAAGGATCAAACATTCTCAAAGTTCTGCGAGTTTAAAGCATTGGTGGAGAAAGAGTCGGGGAAGCAAGTGAAGGCTCTGCGAAGCAATAATGGTGGTGAATATATCTTGAACGAATTCAAAGACTTCTATAGCAAAGAAGGAATTCAAAGAGAACTTGTAGTGCCTCATAACCCACAGCAGAATGGGGTCACGAAGAGGAAGAACAAAATGATCGTGGGTGCTGCATGAGATATGTTGCATGATCAAGGTGCCAATGCACTTGTGGGAAGAAACATGCAACATTGCGGTTTATGTGAAAAACCGTTGCCCTCATAGAGTACTTGGTAGGAGTACACATGAAGAAGATTTTACTGGTAAGAAACTGGATGTTTATCACTTTAATATTTTTTGGCTCATCTATTTATGTGAATGTGACCAAGCACGCCAGGAAGAAGCTGGAGCCGACTGCTGAAGTTGAGATATTTGTGGGGTACACAAAAACACCCCATAATTATCATGTGTATTTTCCAAACAGTGGAATGACTGTGGTGCAACGGGATATAAATTTCAATGAGGAGAAAGCCATGAAGTTGTCGCTTGAGAGGGAGCTAGACTTACATGCAGAGGAGGAACTTTTGGTTCCCAAAGATGAACCTCTAGATGTGGATCAACCACAGGAGGAGGATCATAGAGTGGAAGAGTCCACTCATGTAGAGCCAAACATTAGAATAGGAAAAAAGCGGACCACAAAAGATGAGAGGCTGAAGCTTGATGCGGCACAGAATGTAGGAGTTCCTACTTCACAGCGTAGAAAGAGACAATATCCTGACCGATTCATTGGATACATGGCTCTCATGAGAAAATGTATTGTGACAGAGCCATCTTCCTTTCAAGAAGTAGTGTAGGAGCCCACATGGGTAGATGCAATGGTGGAGTAGTATGATTCCATTGTCAGAAAAAGTGCTTGGGAAATTGTTCCAAGGTCGGTTGATAAATCAGTGGTAGGTTCAAGATGGATCTACAAGGTGAAGCAAGTTTCTGATGGGAGTGTTGAGAAGTATAAGGAAATATTTGTGGCCTGGGGCTTCTCACAGATCGAGGGGATTGATTATGAAGAAACCTTTGCACCTCTCACACGGTATTATTCCATAAAGACCATCCTTGTTCTCTCAGCGCAAATGGGTTGGCACATTCATCAAATGGATGTGAAGACTACGTTCCTTAATGGGATCATTGAGGAAGAAGTTTACATTGAGAAACCTGAAGGATTTGAGATTTTTAGTAGCGAGTCGCATGTGTGCAGACTTAAAAGAGCGTTGTATGGGCTAAAGTAAGCACTCGGTGCTTGGTACACTCATATTGACAACTATTTCATTGGACTTGGCTTCACCAAGAGTGAGGCAGATGGAAACCTATACCAGATTGTGGTGGAGGGTAAGATTTTAATCATTGTTCTTTATTTTGATGATATAATACTGACTGGTGATGAGCAGCTAATACGCTCATGCAAGGAGGACCTTGAAAAGGAGTTTGAGATGAAGGATACGGGCCTCCTTCACTATTTCCTTGTATTGGAAATATGGCAACGAGATGGTGAAATATTTGTGTCTCAAGGAAAGTATTAAAAGGAGATACTCGGTAAGTTTCACATGGAGGGCTGCAAACCCATGGATACTCCTCTTCTAGGAAACTGGGGGAAAGAGGATGCTACATTGAGAGAGGTATTGGATGCTACTGTCTATCGACAGTTGGTGGGTTCGCTCATGTATTTAGTCAATACAAGACTAGACATATGCTATGCGGTGAAACAACTTAGTCAACCGATGGTTAAGCCCACCAAAATCTATTGGAAGGTGGGAAAGCATGTACTGAGATATCTCAGGGGCACATCTGAGTATGGCTTATGGTACAGACAAACGAATTCGGTGAAGTTGCATGGATTCACGGATACAAATTGGGCGAGCAGCCCAACAGACAGAAAGAGGACATCAGGAGGGGTTTTTAGTATCGAATCTACAATTGTTTCTTGGTACAATAGGAAACAGAGATCCTTGGCACTTAGTTTAGCGGAAGCAGAATACATGGCAACAAGTCAAGCTGCATGTGAGGCTATCTAGATGAGGAAGATCCTGGTTGGTTTGTTTGGTTCTAATTTAGATCCTACAGTGATTCATTGTGATAATCAGAGTTGCATTAAAATCTCGATTAATCTTATGTTTCATGATAGATCTAAGCATATAGATATCCGGTATCATCATATCAGAGATTGTGTGTAGCGGAAGATCATGTTGCTTCATTACATTCCTACGGAAGATCAGGATGCAGATATTCTGACGAAGACGCTCACTAGGAGAAAATTCGAATACCATAGAGGCAGGATCGGGGTGAAGGATAATCCATTTCTTGTTGAGAGGGAGTGTTGAGATTCAACAAGATGATGATCCTAGTGAAAATTAAGCACCTACAATAGGTGGGGCATGCATGCTATTTTTAAGTGATATGTTTATTTTTAGAATTTGGATCAAAGTCTATTTTTAGCAATAATCTATTTATAGATGGTTGAGAAAGTTGCATGGATGGATGGGCGTCTATTTTTGGAATGCATGTAGGAATTTGTTTCATGGAATGCATGTATAAAAATAGAATGCATGTCGATTATTGTTAGCCCTTAACAATAATTAGACAATAAATAATAATCTATTCTCTTGGAGCACTTTATTTCATTTAATTGATGTGGAAAACCAGTTGAATGAAGGAATTTTGAGTTCAAAGGTTGGTTGGTGGGACATGCTAGTGGAATTCGTTGTAACTGAGTGATACAAAGTTGTAACAGAGTTGGATGTGTAAGTCTGTGAGTTGTAAAGTAGTTTAACTCAGTTAAGCGAGTTAAACTCAGTTGTGCTAGTTGTAGCTAAAGATACACTAGTGAGAGATCAGTGAATTAAATATTAAATTAATTCACATGGAGTGATCTCACATGCAACTGAATATTTACTACTGTTAACTACATGCATGTCAGATCTAGTGGAGACCCAATGGAGAGATAGGTGAATGGGACATTCTAACTATCTGGTGTGACTATAGTGGTGCATTCAATGCAAATACACACACATTGGAGATGCTAATGAGGATTGCGCAGTCAAGGCAAGGAAATATCGAATTCATTCAGGGATCTTCTTTAGCAGGGATTGTGCAGTGGAGGCAGGCTGTTAGGGGAAAATAAATTGGTGCATGTTTATGCCAATTTTTGGATGACAGTGTGAGACGATTATATATTGTACTAAGAGATCTTGGAGTAGAGTTTTGTATGAGATTGTTTCATGATCCATGCTATATACATAATATATTATAGTTGGTTTTTCAACTTTATGCTTTCCCGGTAAAAAGATATGTGTTATGTGTGATTGATCTTTCTTCATGTGTTTGCAATTGGCGATTAAATTTCTGCAAAGATTTAAATAGAAGGATTATGTATTTAACAGTGGCATATAATTGTTATATTAGGAGAATTCAGCAATACATAATTGTATTAAAATATATACAATGTTTCCCCTGGCACCAACTCAATGGAAAAGTCTACTTCCCTATGAGTTGTCAATACTAAAATCCTTGCTAGAAACACATCCTGAAACTGTTGTAGAACTAGATACCTACTCAAAGCATCTACATCCTCAACTTCCTTACCCTTGTCACTAGATATATGAACCACAAATAGCACACACCCTTTCTTGTGATTGCACTTGGCTTGCATGGTGTTAGAGTCAGTTTATCAGTGATAAAAAATAACTGTTTTGAGAGTTTTTCATCAGGTCATTAACTATTTTTTTTTGCTTTTTTAGTTAGTTTTGAACGATGACCTTCACATCATTTCATCACCATTTAGAGGTCTAAAGTCAGGTTTTTCATATCATATAGGTCAATTCTAGGTTTTTAACTGCCTATGGAAAATCTTTACATTTCCATTATAAAATAAAGCAGTTTGTCTTCTGTCCTATTAAAAAAGTATGGTTGAAGGAGAAAGCTTGTTTTTACAGTTCGAATAAAACTCTGCATGTCATAGAAATCTTATAACCTATTGATGTATTAATGAAGAAAGGAAGGGCATTGATGATAAAATTATTTCAAACTGCAGGCTTTATGAATGTTTATTCTTCAAAAATCTGAAAAATCATTCACATGACCATAGGATTTATCCTACTCGTCATCCTCCGCTACCCATGTGACACGTTACATACCACTACCCGTCACTTTCCAAGTCACATCGCATTTACTATCCCCCTACCGCACCATTCATTAACCATCGTTGTACATTAACTACCACTCATCTCACCGCTCATCCACCGCACCACGACTTAATCCAACGACCTGCATATGATTTCAGCCCGCCTTCATCATCCGAAACTTAACGTTGGGGGGGGGGGGGGGGGGGTGTCTGAAATGGGTGGTTTCATAACCCGACCCCACCGCTACGTGGCAACAACATATGATTTCACACCCCCCTCTCACAAAACAACTTACCATCGATGGACCCCTTCGAAATTCCACTTATCCACCGGATAAAACCACCTGTTTCCCCCGCCATTCGTGTCATGCCACATGGAATATGTCATTGTCCAATCAAACAAATTATCGCGCTCCTATAACCGTCAACGAATTAAATTCAATGCTAACCATTAATCTAATGTACCCGCGCCCTTTTCAACGGAAATTAAACCAAATTGTTAATAAATTCATCACTAAACAACATGTTTAAACCTTCATTTCCATTCAGTCTGCTCTGTACATTGACAAAACTCTAGAAATTAATCTGACAACTGTCTTAAGCCTCCTTTGCAGCTCTTGAAATCTTCCAATTTGCAGAGCCTTCTCACGGTCTTGGCCTCCGTTTTTCCATAAAAAAATTCTTGTTTCTGCCATTCAAACAGAGATAGACATGCCTCCAAAGAACAAAGGACCAGAAGAACCAGCAAGTCTGCTACTTCATCCTCAAATTGACTTCCATCATATACCATTAGCAGAAAGAGACCATAAGATTCATGAAACCCTCTGTGAGCTTGAATTGTTTGAAATGTATTGCTGGTTAGAGGATAAATTTCTTGATAAATATGATTATATAAGGCTGTGGGATTCAAACTTGCCTCATTAAATTTTTCCTCGCACCCACAATGCCCCAAAATTTGTCAGAAAACGCCAAGAATGGTATGTGCCTAACCAAAGAGCTATTATCACTCCTACAAGAGAAATTTTAGTAACCATAACTGCCCAAAACATAGAACAAATGATGCAAGCCCCCATCACAGAGAATGCCACTCCATTTTCTCAAGAAGAACTGATTGAAATATATCAGAAATTGGATTTTTCAAAAAGGGCTCAAACTCTTGAGCTATTTATGACTGAAATTGCTCCATTACCCAAGAAGAATCCTCAATTTATATCATCCATTTTCCCTGAAAGAGCCAAAAAAATCATCATAGTTATATCTTACCTTCTTGGTTATTATTCAGACCAATGGGTAGATGAATCTATCATAGGATTCATGTCCATTTTATCCGCAGATTCCAAACCCTCCATCATATTCAATTTCAGTCAATTCATTGCAGATTCCATTCATGAGTAGTTTGTTAAATTCCCAACTGGAGAGGTATTCAAATATGTCTTTGTGTTAGTTCATTTTTTTTTAAAATTTTTTTATTCTCAAGGAGAAAAATTCAATTTTTCATTACAGAAATTGGACGAGGAAGGAAATCAACAATAAATTATTTTCTGGCCTTCATTGGTGATGAAGGAACAAAGAATATTCAAATAAGTAGTTTGTAGGATTGTTTCTACATCCGGCACTCAGTTTACTAAAAAACACTACAGACCCCAGGATCAGTGAAGAAATCAGAAAAGTGTTGCAATTATCAGATCAAGCCAGACTAGGAGATTGGTATCTCTATTAGAATTATACAGAACTCATAGTTTATGGCTGTGAGCTTCCCCCTTAAAATTTTCCAAAATTCCTCCCAATGAGGATTTTTGCATTAGAATACATCATACAAATGCTTAATTTTGATGAAGTACATTTTGTATCTGCTAAAAAGAAATCACAGTTCAAAATCAAGACACAGATAGGACCTTTTATTTGTAATAGCAGGACAACATGGGAGGAAGCAAACAAATTGCTGAAAGAGATGAAATTCAGCCTCAGTTTCATATGGTCATATGATCTAGTTGGTGTTATTTCTAAACTAAGGGTAGAGAACAAATCTAAACCTTATTTTCATTCACACATACCAAAAATTGAGAAATATATGAATCAGCTTGAATGGACTGAGAGTAATTTATAGGAAGCTGAAGAATAAACAATGTCTTCATCATCATTACAAACTCCTGTTGCACAGGATGAGAGAAGATTAGTCATCTCTAATGACTAACTCATCCAAAAAAGAATTCAAAATCCATTACAGAAAGAAGACAAAGCTCAATCCAAAAGTAAATCATGGAAAGGATTCATAGCAAGAAGTAATTATTATTACCAAAGAGACACCTCCTTCCACACAGACAGGTGGTCAAAATACTTCTAATCCTACTACTTCAACAGTTTCTCAAGATCAACAACAAATCATTCAACCTGGTACAGTTGTTACATGGGAAAAAGAGAAGAATATATTTGATACCTTTAGGGAGATAAAGTTTAAGAATGAAATGTTGAAGACTAGTACATACAATCAGTTTTGGAAGCAAACTCCCAGCTCTCAGAGCAGGTTGCTCTCAAATTTTTCTTCAGATAAGGGAAAAATACAGTATAATTTTGTTCAAGCACAAATTCCACATCCAAAGTAAAAACCATATTACAAAAAGACTGCATTCGAATTTGATACTAAGGAGATACATCCAATAGATCAAATGGAGTTACATAAATAAACTAGTGAGATGATTTCATCCACTCTCACTAATACTGCTATGAGTTTTTCAAAATTGTAGGTTTCTTTGGCTAATGTCCAATCACAACTGAAAATGGAGAAAGTTTCTTCATTTGCTAAAGGCAAAAGAATCAAAAAGCTGGAAGACCCGGTGATCATAGTTGGATATGATCCTTTCAATGTCAATGCAACAAAAGAAATCATCAAAAAGAAAAATGTTGACATAGCAGCATTAAGAAATCAATTGAAGATTCCAGCTACAAAACATCCTATGGAAAAGGACATTGAAGAGATTGAATCCCAGAAAGCAGAAATGATGAAGCTAATTATGGAACACAATTCTCAAATAAAAAAAATGGAATCAAAGCTATAGAAAATTATAAAGGAAAAGGAACAAACAACAAAAACATCTAAAGTTCCTTTAGAAGCAGTGCCTCTTGCAGTTATTCCTACAGCCCAACCTTCTACATCAAGTACTGCAGATGGAGTTGAGAAGCTCACTAAAGCAGCGCAGAATATGTCAATTCAGGAAGGAGATAAAGAAATTACAAGACCAAGTACAATTTATACAATATCAGAAGTCTAAAGATGAAAGTTCACATGCAGCTGAAGTACATAGAGCTAAAAATCTAATTGAGAGGTTGAAAAAAGAACAAAAGGAATTAGCCATTGGAAACACTTTGGGCCAAGTAAAAGGAATAATCTGGGAAGATATCATAGAATCTATTAATGAAATTTGGCCAAGTATACAGATTATATTTTAACAAAAGGAGTTGATAGAGAAAGCAAATGAAGCCATTGCAACAATTAAAACACAACTTGGAGAAAATCCTACTACAACAAACAACATTATCAAATTTCTGAATTCAAAGAAAAAGTATGAGCTGGATGATTTGGGCATAGATGATAGAACATAAAAAATCCTGGAGGTAATGAAGGTTCTCACAAAGAAGAACTTAAATCTTCAGCTTGAGGAGAAGTGTCATAGTCTGGAAATCACAGTGTAAATATTTTTCAATAGAATAGAGCCTCTAACATAGAAAGGATTGCCTTCGCTGTTTGTAATTAATGACAAATAAATGACCAAAGAAAATTATTGGAGAAGAATTAAAGAAATTGCGAGAGATACTGCCAAATTTTCAAACATCATAGGCACAATGACAAGAAGGGCATTGTTTGGAACATTGAGCAATGATATTTTTATTTAGTATGAGATAAAACATGTTTTTGTGGTGAGGCCCACTTTTTCCAAGTACACTGAAATGGATAAGTTTACTGTAAGGTAATAAAATTGACCATCCCAAATGAACATCACTAAGAAAAATTGTGTGAATTTCAACAGTAAATGGTAAAAGAGAAAAGTCAACTTCTGCCAAGTCATCAATCAGCTAACAGCCAACGCAGTCCACATTTCTCTCCTTTCAGCAACCATTTTCAGTTAGAGCAGCGCCAATATATCAAATCAAGTTTATTTCCATGTTACAATTAGAGTCAACTTTGGAAAATAAAGCGCTATATGTTATGATAGCATTTAATGTAATCTGTTGTTAAAGAATTTTTCTATAAATACTTCATTGTACGAAGTATTATGGGTTGGATAATTTGAGTTTTGAGAACTCTATGTATTACTGTGGAGCTTTTGTACACCTTTTAATGAAATCAAAGAAGTTGTAGCAGATATTGTGAGATTCATGTGGTATTTCTTTTCAGGACTATGCTTTTCTTTCTGTTATTTTATTTCCACTTCAGTTTTTGTGTGAAAAACTTACTAGTTTATAAACAGAGATCAATTATATGTTTTGTTTATTAAGATTTTCACAAATGTGTCTTTTCTTCTGAAGAATGAATTCATTTTAAATGCTCATTCATACCTCTGCTTTTATATTATCACATACACAACGACAACTTAATTGTGCTCAATAAGTCTACCTACCTTGCCTTATTTTATTCTTTGCAATTCAGTCTTTGAAATAAGCTTTAGTTTCAATCATCATTATTTTTATACAGTAAACAAATTATAAAACAAATTTCAAATATATTAACTTATATCTAGCCTAAAATCTGGTACTCAACCTTAAATTGAATATTTAAAATAAGTGACATAGAGAGAGCCCTCTCTGGTTAGGTAGGGCTAGCTACCTAGCTAAAAGTTGGTTTGTGGTTACCTTTCTTCACTCCTATTTTCAACCTATAAAGTTGGGGAGAGTGATAACACATGGCTATCACCATCCTAATTGATGTATCTTTCTTATTTCCTTGTAAGAATCTTAGTTACCCATTGTCATCCAAGCACTAAATGGATTTATCATAACAATCTACCTTGGTCATGCGAAGGTATAGCCAGTCCAGACACAATAGCATACTATATGATCACAATGGCAATATGTCCAAGTGTGTTGTTGTAGGCATACATTTTTAACTCAAATTCACAAGCTCTTATGCAATGGTGAACTCTTTTCTTGGTATTTGTAGTCAACTGCACTAACCAATATTCTGCATGCATTTCTTTTCTCAAACTACACTTATCCACGAGGTCAAGACTAATATAATTATAATTAGATCCATGATCAATCAAAATATAAACAACTTGATCACAAAGCTTACCGTCCATCTCAGTGATAAACACCTGATGATCTGCGTACCTGTTGTCCACAACTGCATAAATATGAGGAATGCTATTCCCAACATCCCCAACTGTTTTTGCCTCCTGTGCACTATAGATTTGGGGTCTACATCGTGATACTGTAGACAATACCTCTTATGATGATCCTTTCAACATATCCAACAGTGCAAAGGTGCTCTACCATCACCTCTAGTATGCTACTCTCTGGGTCCCTGCCTAGTTGTATTGAACTTCTTTGAAGGAACCGCATTTTCTTTCTCACCTGCATCTTGTGGTATTTCCCTCTTTGGTATCCATCTTCCTTTAGCTTTCTCATTTCCCTTCAAATCCCACGTAGGCTCAATTTTTTTTTTTTACTACTCATAACAATGCTTCAGATTTCGAATGGCATCCTCCAATTATCTAGGTTCATCTAACCCAATCCGATCTCTATATGCTACTGGAAGTCCACTTATGAACCTTTGAACCTTTTCCTTCTCCTCCTTGAGGTAAGGTACATATCTCAAAAACTCCAAAACCCTGCTAGTATACTCATCATTTGTCATGGAACCCATCTGCAACTCATAAAACTCCTTAGCTCTGGCATCATAATACCTCTCTAATTGATTATTCTTTCGTAATAGCCTCTCGAACTCACTCCAAGACAACTCATCCTCATAAATAACCCTGACATTCTTCACATCTTCCTACAAAATGTCTACTTTACATTTGAGACTGAATGTAACTATTTCGTCTTTCATGTTTTTTGAATA
The DNA here is from genome assembly GCA_034641835.2 of Pinus albicaulis. Classification (NCBI taxonomy): domain Eukaryota; kingdom Viridiplantae; phylum Streptophyta; class Pinopsida; order Pinales; family Pinaceae; genus Pinus; species Pinus albicaulis. The sequence continues at coordinate 495,664,715 of CM076572.1, forward strand.
GTCATGTAACCTAAAGAATTTCCTCAGACCAAGCAACCATGCCTCTAATCCTGGGATTTCTTCATATCTCCGTGAAATCTAGGAGGATTTTCTTTCTTAAACTCATCCGGAAAATATCCCTTATCACTCCTCCTGTAAGGATGAGAACGATAACGATCATGATGCCTGTCAGAACTAGAACTAGAATGTTACCTGTGTCTGCACCTGTCCTATCCGGAGTGTCCAAAAATCTACCATCTCTAATCATGTCATCTCTACTCGACTTGTAACCACCATGAGACCTATTTCCGTATACATCACTAGTTCCATTCTCCTATCCATAATTGATCCGAAGTGGCCCCTGTCACTGCAAATATTACAAACTTTGAATGATTTCTGCATTCACTTCCACTTGTTTTTATTGCGCCTGTATGATTCTTTCATTGCCCACCTTACAACTTCTTATCTCTTCCTTCAAACTTCTTAGTGTATCTACTAGATCAAATGAGTACCGAACACCATGCTACTCATCGGGTTCATCAGGAGAATCCTTGTAGTCTACCATGTTGATATCCATATTTGATTTATTCCTGTCAGGAATCTCATGTCAGCTTAAACCAAATCACAATAAACCAACGTACCTTAGCATAATTCAGGGAGGATATGTCATCTACAAGATCAAGCAATCAACGTAATACGTGTATATACATAATCATAGCAACATATATAATTGTAACACATGGTATATCAACACATAACATCATTCTAGTTAGAGTCCAGTCATCAATGCATGACCACATCAACTACGCACCATGATTTTGTGCTTGACAACCTCAACCATACCACTACACACTCGACAACATGTAAGCACATGACATGTGTAACTAGTCATATTCTCATGAAAACACATTTAAAACAACACCATCAACCCTTCCATGGCATCATCACTGCCACCATGACCAACACCATACGAATGAAACCATTACATGTACACACATACATGACTGACATGAATACATAACGACAATAATCTTGACAGCATCGTACTTTTCCCAAGGAGAGCGTAACCACGCTCTCATACCACCTGTAACGTACACCTCCCTTCGCATCTACCCAAGTAACCAACCAACTGGGGTAAACATGATCTAGTGCAATTAAGAGTAGACTCAACCTCCTTGGTGACTTTCAGGAAGTGGAATCGACGCGGAAAACCATAACACATGCTCCATGCACTTGCTACAGGACCCCGAGAGGTTATCCTAGTCATCAAGCTGACTTGTACCTGGTGTTTGGTCAATTTAGTGTGTCCTAAATTGCTACATTAATTTGTCAATCCGGGATTCGTAAGCTGACGAAGTGTGGCGCACTATATGTGCAAGATAACCTATCTCTTACTTTTTGTCGTTTTTGTTTTTTTTTATCTTGGGGGTTTTATCTTGGTTGGTTTCCTAATGTGAGATGGAAATTCTAAAAGACAAGTATGGATATAAATGTTCAAGGCAATGATGTCCTTTATAATGATTTCCCAAACTTCAAACTTCAAGAGGGTTTTAAAACATGAAATAACAAAATTAATTCCTAAAGGAAAATGAAAATGTGCCACTATACTAGTCAAACAAACAGTGAACTATTGATCATGAAACCCATTACCCTTGCTGCTGTCTAAATACAAAAGAAACTGTGCTCAAAGAAATCCAAGAATTGCAAGCAAAGTAAAGCTAAAATCAAATTACATCAACTCATATTCTGACCCCTCACCATTAGTCTCGCTATGACTTTCGGAGGTAATCATAAACAACTTGAGCAATCTGATATCTAATTTGCAGAAAAATAAACTAATATCAAATTACACACTCATACTTCAATCCCTCACCATTAGTCTCGCTATGGCTTTCGGAGGTAACTGATAATGACATGAGCAATTTAATATCTAATCTAACTAATAAAGCAAATGTACAAAATTGAAATAAATAAAACAGTGCTGGAATTAAAAGCTAAGAAAAATAAATCAGCAGAAGGACAAGACTGATTCCATGTCATTAGTCATTGTAAAACTATGTGCAAATTCCTGGGCTGCCTACTGTAATCTGGAACAAAGACACTGATCAATTAACAGCAGTATAAAGCATGAAAAATTATGGACAGAAATAAAACGTTAATACCATAAGAGATGTAATATATACACATGAATAACTATGGCATAATGAACGTAAGGAAATAAAGAATGAAACTATACAGCAGTAAACAAAACCTCGGCGTGTGCAGGGGCCCTCTGCACAATCCTCGGGCAACAACTATCAACCACGAATTATGCTTATGAACAGAGTCTTCTCATGTATTCAAAACGCAGTCATAACAAGGAAATAATGTCACGGCACAGTGGGCTTTCTTTTAAGCAAAATTACATTACACAAGCTAACTACTATGCGTATGAGAACGCATTATTTATAATAGAGGGTGACATAACTAATTTCCTACAATCTACGCTGATAAAAGACACGTGAACAACCACGTCCAGAAATCTAGCATTATGGCTGCCGTGAAGATTAAATATATGGAGGGTGGCCGTTGGATTTGGCTTATGGAGCAGTCCACAGCTGTTGATATGTCCCCTAAGATTTAGGAACGGCCACGCAAGTCTTCACGTGGTGAAAAACAGAGTTCTGTCACCGTAGGACTCTTAGGTTGACCACCGCTTGACTACCTTTGACCACGACCTTCTTTGGTGAATTCGAATGAGCCAGTAGGACTCGGTCCATGTCCATGTCATTTCCAACTTGCCCATGTGGCTTGATTTTCCTGAAGACACCTGCAATATAGACTTTAACAAAATGGCTGCGGAAAGTTGAAGCAGCTGCGGAAAGTGACAAGATTCCGCAACTCAATGAGCAAAAATCTAATTCAAACAGCAGACACAAAACATAGTTAAAAACCACTTTAAATGCTCTTTTATGATTAATATGCAATGATGTTGATGACTTAGGAGGTCCAGGTAAATGGAAAAAAGTCTAGAAAGGTGTATAGGAAAGATGCAAGTTTGGGACTCAACATACCCCCACTGTGAAGGTGTTGCATGTCCCCATGCAACCAAAATTTTGATCATCCTCCTTCAATTCATATGCCTTGATACCTCTGCCAGTACATCCAGTCTTCTTCTCCTCTTTCTTGGTGCTGCTAACATCCTGGGCTTCTTCATCAAGCATCTGAATTTGAGATTAATCAGTGCTCTACTTATCTTCTTGCATTTCTTCTTCAATTTCCTATTCTTTTTGTGCCACTGTCCCAGATGTAGCATAGTGTTGTCATGAATGATCTTGTCCAATCTGTTTTTCTCCTTTAATGCTTCATTTTCATTTTTAATATGTCTATTTAAAAACTCCAACTCAAAGACTTATTGTTTCAACGATTGGACTAGAGCTTCTTGTGCTGTGTGAGGCTGAGTGGATGAAGTGCTGGGACCCGTGGCTATTCTTTCTAAGGATTCTATGTAATCATACACCTCTTGCTACTTTGGATCTATTTCGGGTGTCGTTTTCCTTGGGCTGTCCTCAAAATGCTGTGGAGGAGAATTGACTTCAAAATCTGGCCGAAAAGGACTCATGTCAACATCTTGAGGACTAGTTTCAACGTTTGGCTGAGAATGAGGTGGAATACAGCCAGCTAGAGTTTGTTCAGGTGTTCCATCTCCCAAATCAATAAAATGGGGTCCTTTTGTTTGTGATTTCCTCCACTTCCCTTTAAGTCTGCTGCTTCTTCTTACATGCTGTGGACTACTGTCTTTTTCCTTCTGTTTTTCTTTTCCTTTCTTTTTGGCCATAGCTGAATGTTCCTGAAGTTGAACTAGTCTCTCAGACAATACTTGATGGTCTTCTTCTGAGGAAGGGGTTTGATGCACAACCTCAATGCTTCTTTTCTCTTTTGATTTTGTTGGCTTTTTACCCTCAGTCTTTTCCTTCCTCCTTTTAGACAGTCTTTCTTCTCTACTAGTTCTTTCAACTATGTTAGTAGGACTGCTTTGAGTTTTATCACCTGTTCTCTTTCTTCTACTTCTTTTTGATGTATTGCCTTCAGGGGTTTCTTGGGGTTCTTCAAAGAAATTTCTAATTAAAAACTTCTCCCAGGTGTCCTTTTTCTCTTTTAATTGTTTTTCTATGAATATTTTCACGAGACCATGGTGATACAAATGTGGTTCTACGTCCCCCAGATGCTTTTGGACGGTTACAGACATCTTTTTCAAACTTTTTAGTAAAAAGTATGGCAGATTGAGGGTCTGGTTGTCTAAGAAATTCATCAATAGTCGGGTATGATACATGTACATTGATCCAAAACGTCCCTCACAGGTGATAAACTTTTGAATAACCAATAGTAAACTGGCCCACTCTTCTTTTAAAGCATGAACATGAATTCCCTTTTTGAAAATGGTAACATCCATACCTGGGTTACGTAGGATCACTCTCCAGGCTTCCTCGCCAATGCGCTTGTTCTTGAACCAGCGTTCACCTTATTGAGGGAGTTCTGTAGCAGCTGCTATGGATGCCTCAATCACTGTAAATTTGAGGTCCCCAATTTCTACCTCCAGACCGTTGAAAGACCTCGCAAAATCTTTTGTTACCTCCTTATTGTAGCCTTTAAACTTTTGAATAAATCGAAGCCATTTTGCCTTTTTCAATATGTCTTTGACTTGCGGGTATCCTTCCATAAATTTGGGTCCCTCTAGTTCTGTTCTCAACAACTGACCCATCCTTCCTTCTGTTCTTTAAAACTCGTCTGCGTGAGGAGGGTTTAGTGGAGGTAAGACGGCTGAATTAACGGAAATGAATAGGGTTTATGAAGGAGACCAGTGACTGTAAGCGGATATCAGAGAATAGGTACACGGAATGAAGCGGAACATAGAAAAAATGGGGTGAAGGCTTATGTGAGCACGGTGGAAATGCAGCCGTGAGGTCAATAGAATAGTAGGGGGAGTAAAGTGCATCCGACAATATTTAAAATTGGGTGGCTGCAGAGTAGACGCAAGCACGTTTATGAAACGGCTACGGATTTTGTACAACTGAGAGAAGCCATAGTCAAATCAACCACGTTCCATAATTACAGGTGGAGTATCAAAGTATAGCCGAACACGAGTGAGGATCGGAGGCTTGATTATGAGGCCGTTTAAAAATGAATGCAAGGATTGTGGGGGAATCGTATAGATATCATGGAACGGTTATGGAATTATCAACGCAATCATTGCATATAATGGAGCTATGGTTTATAACTATGTAAAAATGTGCTTGAATGCCATTTGAAATAAATTTTTACTCATACCTTGGAATTCTTGCCATTTTTCATTAGTCTTCAATCAGTTGCTCCTCGTTGATGCTTTTGAATGCCTCATGTCTTCATAATATGTCCTCATCCCTGCATTTGATTTCATGATTGTTGAACTAACATCTGACTGTAAATTTTTGAAAAACAGAGTGGTGGCTGCAGAAACTGCTTCTGGCTGCGGAAACTGGTGTCAGCTACGGAAACTGACACAACAATTATTTGGGTGAATAGAGATGGATAGATGATAACTGACTGAATGAAAATGGTCATGAAAGAAAATTTTATTGGTGAAATGAAATGAAATAGATGAAATGGAGTGAAATGAAATGAAGTGGAGTGGAATGAAGTGGAATGAAATAGTGTGGGTTGTCATAAAACTTGTGAAATGAGAGAGAGAGAGATTTTTTTTTTTTTGGAAAATATAGGGTGTCAGTTGTTCCTGATTTTCACCCTAAATTTTCTATATAAGACTGCCAATCAGTGATTGGTTTTCAGGCTTATACAATTTTTTTTTAATTTAATTTAATTTAATTTTTTAATTTTAATTTTATTTTAATTTAATTTAATTTATTTATTTATTTTATATATATATATATATATATATATATATATATATATATATATTTTAATATTTTGAAACTGAAAAGAACAAAGGCTAGGCTGGTGGAGAAGAAGGATTCTTCTTCACCAACCTTATTGCAGAATTATCTTGAAACATTTTGACAAATTCCTCTTTTGAGAGTGGCTTATGATAGATCTTTAATCTGTGGCCATTCACAATAAGAGGAGTTTTAAATTCATCAATGGTCTTGATTCTTACCGCTCCATTGCTAAAGATCTTGTCAATCTCATATGGCCCAAGCCAATGAGTCTGAAATTTTCCTTTAAAATATTTAAACTTGGAATCAAATAGCAATGCCCAATCTCCTTCTTGAAACTTCTTCTCTTTGATGTATTTGTCATGCCGTTTAGCTCTTTGATATTGAACTAGATCAGTTCTTAGAATTGCCTCTTGTCTGATCTCATCTAGCTCATTCAACTGCTCCATTCTATGCTTTTGGGCTTCTGATAGATCCATCCCCAACTGAACTGCCATCTTGAAGGTTTTGACTTGGAACTCAATGGGGAGCAGGACTTCTTTCCCATAAACAAGTTCATATGGAGAATGTCCTGTTGTATTTCTCCATGTAGTTCTGTAGGCCCACAAGGCTTCAGGAAGCCTTTCTGCCCAATCTCTTTTGTGTAGATGAACAATTTTGGTGATGATGCTTTCGAGAACTTTGTTTGTAGACTGTACTTGACCATTTTCTTGTGGATGGTAAGGAGTAGATCTTCTATGCTTGATTTTGTATTCTTCCATCAGCTTCTCCACCAGGTTGGATGTGAATTGGCTTCCCTGATCTATCACAATTTCTCTTGGAACACCAAAGCGAATAAAAATATCCTCATAAAGAAAATTAACAACTAAATTTTCAGTAGCAGACACTAATGCTTTGGCTTCCACCCATTTAGTAACATAATCAGTACAAACCAATATATACTTTTTTTGCTTAGATGGTGGATTAATAGGTCCAATGAAATCTAAAGCCCATTTTTCAAAGGGTTCAATGAGTACCTGTGGTTGCAATGGCATTTCATTTGAAAGGGTAGGTTTCCCTACTCTTTGGCAGCTGTCACACCTTTTGACATATTGTTTTTCATCTTTGAAGAGGGAAAGCCAATAATATCCTAAAGAGAGGATTTTATAGGCCGTCCTTTTGTCTGCAAAGTGTCCGCCGCATGGTTCATCATGACATGCCTTAAGAATATCAGGCATTTCATCTTCCCCGACACATCTTCTGATCACAAGATCTGGCCCTGTTTTAAACAATTTGTTAGAAATCCATGAATATTTTGAACTCTCCTGAATAATTTTTCGTTTTTCACTTGGAAATAAATGTGAAGGTAGTTTCCCTGTAACCAAATAGTTAGCAATATCTACATACCAAGGGGTCTTAATAGTTACTGCAAACAAGTATTCATCAGGAAACTTATCCTCTACAGGAGAATCTTCTTTAGTATTCTGAATCCTAGACAAGAAATCAGCTACTGTATTTTGTTTTCCTGGTCTATCCAACACGGTAATATTGAATTCTTGCAAAAGTAAGAGCCATCTTGTCACTCTGCCATTAGTAACAGGTTTGTTCATTAAATATCTAATTGCAGAATGGTCAGTATGAATAAAAGTTTCATAGCCTGTTATATAATGTCTAAACTTATTGATTGCATGAACAACAACTAAAAACTCTTTTTCAGTTACAGTATAGTTCAACTCAGTGGGAGTCAAATTTTTACTGGTATAGTAAATGGCATAAGGGACTAAATCTTTTTGACCCAACACAGCTCCTAGAGCTGTATCTGAAGCATTTGTAGAAATATGGAAAGGGAGTTTCCAATTTGGTCCTCTCAAGATAGGTGCTTCAGATATTCTTGTTTTCAAAGTTTCAAAGTCTGATTGACAATCAGGATCCCATTTAAATTCACAGTCTTTTGTAAGCAATTTGAAGAGTGGAGATGCTATTTTAGTGAAGTTTTCTATAAATCTTCTATAGTAACCAGTAAATCCTAGAAAACTTCTAACATTTCTTTGACAATTTGGAATAGGTAACTTGGAGATGACTTCAACTTTTGATCTATCAACCTTAATCCCATCTCCTGAAATATGATGTCCTAAAACAATCCCTTCGGTAAACATCATAAAGCATTTTTCATGGCTTAATGAAAGGTTTGTTTCTTTACATCTTATAAGAACTTTTTCCAAATTTTCTAATGCCTCTTCAAATGAATTACCATAAACTGTAAAATCATCCATATAAACCTCTACACAATCATGGATTAGATCAGAAAAAATTCCTAGTACTGCTCTTTGGAATGTTACAGGTGCATTACATAACCCAAAAGGAAGTACTCGGTAGGCAAAATTTCCCCATGGACAAGTAAATGTGGTCTTATCTTGATCTTCAGGTGCTACCTGAATTTGATTATAGCCACTAAAACCATCCAAAAATGAAAAGTACTTTTTGCCTGCTAATGTATCTAATACCTGATCGATAAAGGGAAAAGGAAAGTGATCCTTCAAAGTTGCTTTGTTCAATTCCCTATAATCAATGCATACCCTCCATTTACCATTCTTTTTAGGTACTATAACCAAAGGAGAAACCCATCGGCTATCTGAAATTGGATAAATGAAGTTTACATTGAGTAGTTTTTGGAGCTCTTCTTTCACTATCTCCCTAAGGTTTGGATTCATCCTTCTATGAGGTTGTCTGATTGGTCTACTGTTTTCCTCAATATAGATATGATGGATGCAAGTCTTAGGATCAATACCTTTCATATCAGTATACTCCCATGCAAATGCGGTAGAATGTTTTTGCAAGATTTTGGTTAGTTCTTCCTGTTGTGACTTTTCCAAATTTTTGTTGATATTCAATGTTTTTCCTGGAAAAATCTCAATGGTAGAACTACTGAACTCTTCCATAGAGTAAAGAGACATTTGTCTTGATGATAAATATTCTATGTCAGATTCCAACTGAAATTGTGTGGGGTCATATTCTGAAGATGTCTCAAAATTTTCTAATGTGTTCGGAATTTGACTATCCTCACTGATTTCAGAAATGGTAAAGACAGGTTGTATAATGTCCTCATCATCGACCCATTCATTGTCTCCTACTTCTGTGATTGCTTTTGCTGGAGGATACAAATTGAATTTCTTTGTCGAATTACCATTAGAAATGTACATATCCCCATATCTACAACTAATGAAAGCATCAGCTGTGGCTAGCCAAGGTCTTCTTGCAACAAAACAGAGAGACTCTACTGAATTTGGATCTTCTTGAAAGACAACTTTGAGTCCAGGAATTGAAGGACAATCCTTGGTCTCATGATTCTCTGAGCAAATCATACATGTTTCTACAACTTTTGCATCCAAGGGACATTCCCTTAAAGAATGTTTCTTCCTACATTTCAGACAAAAGATGGCTAGAGCATCAGTTTCTGCTTTCTGCTTGTTTTGAATTTTAAGGGTGTCTAGTTGTTCACTAAGGCTCCCTAAGATATCAATTTTGAATTCATCAAGCATACTACCAATCTTTGCCCTACTTACTGATCTAGTTGCAGATTTGTTTTCCCTGATAAGAGAAGGATCTCTAGGCCCTTTTCCCGTTTTAGATTTTCCCCTTGAGAGATGGACACATAGTTCTGTTATGTCACGAAGTGGAAGTTGAGAAATGTATCCTTTCCCCATCGTGTTTAAAATATCTATCCATTCATCTCTGATGGCTTTTAATAGAAGGGCTTTCAAAGTTTCCTCATCTAAGTTGCTCATCTTTGCTCTTTTTAAGTTGTATTGAAATCTTTCAAGTAAATCCTCCAAATTTCATCTTCTTTTTGCACCATTTTGAATACCTCATCCTTGTGATTGGTGGGCATGCAATAGTCCAGGTATCTATCCAAAAATGTTTGTTTCATATCATTCCAAGTCCTAATAGATTGGGTGACTAATCCCATGAACCATTTCAAAGCGGCTCCCTTTAATGTTGAAGGAAACAATTTGAGTTTTTGAGAGTCTTCGATATAGTCATAGGTTCGGCACACGACTTCAAACTCAAACAGAAATGTTTCAGGATCCTCACTTTGCAATCCATAAAAGTTGGGGAGGACAGATGGTGAGATGTTTTTCATTGTTGTATGAGTTTCCTCATCAACTATAGGGAATCCAAATGAGTTGTCTCCTTCCCTATTTCTTCCATTATTACCTCCACCTCCACCATTGTTGCCTCCATTATTTCCTCCTCCTCTACCTCTACCTCTACCTCCGAATCCATCTACTACTTCCTCTGTCATGATAGTTTCTTTAGAGTCCTCAGAGTCCTCTGGTTCTTCTATCAAGGGAGGATGAGAGGGAGTTTCTTCCTTTTCTTCTTCAGGTGATTCTACTTCTTTAATTACAATATACTCTCCTGTAGAAATAAAGAAAGGGTCTTCTTCTAAATGAGATTTGGTAGATGGTGTAGGAGAATCCTCTAATTCAGCTGCTCCTTGAATTCCAGGAATTTTAAGGCTAGGGATAGATGGTGGTGAATCTGGTCTATGCCTTGAAGAAGATGGAGTTGTGAAAATCGAACTCTTGGCTCTCGCTATAAACCTTCCCCTAGAATCTCTTGCTCTATGCATGCCATTTTTTATTTTTAAGTTGGGCTAATAATTCTCTTTCTGATCTTCCAGGTCACACTAGGTGCAAGAAGAGAGTATACTTAAGAAATTATTGAACCAATAACTCTCTTTTCTGATCCTCCAGATCACACTAGGTGCAAGAGGAGAGCATACTTCAAGAAGTTATCAATTTTTCCCTTCTTTTTATTGTTTTTTTTTAAAGAAATTGGCTACCCAGTTACACTTCCCCGGCAACGGCGCCAAAATGTTTGGTCAATTTAGTGTGTCCTAAATTGCTACATTAATTTGTCAATCCGGGATTCGTAAGCTGACGAAGTGTGGCGCACTATATGTGTAAGATAACCTATCTCTTACTTTTTGTCGTTTTTGTTTCTTTTGTTTTTATTTATCTTGGGGGTTTTATCTTGGTTGGTTTCCTAATGTGAGATGGAAATTCTAAAAGACAAGTATGGATATAAATGTTCAAGGCAATGATGTCCTTTATAATGATTTCCCAAACTTCAAACTTCAAGAGGGTTTTAAAACATGCAGTAACAAAATTAATTCCTAAAGGAAAATGAAAATGTGCCACTATACTAGTCAAACAAACAGTGAACTATTGATCATGAAACCCATTACGCTTGTTGATGTCTAAATACAAAAGAAACTGTGCTCAAAGAAATCCAAGAATTGCAAGCAAAGTAAAGCTAAAATCAAATTACATCAATTCATATTCTGACCCCTCACCATTAGTCTCGCTATGGCTTTCGGAGGTATAAACAACTTTAGCAATCTGATATCTAATTTACAGAAAAATAAACTAATATCAAATTACACACTCATACTTCAATCCCTCACCATTAGTCTCGCTATGGCTTTCGGAGGTAACTGATAATGACATGAGCAATTTAATATCTAATCTAACTAATAAAGCAAATGTACAAAATTGAAATAAATAAAACAGTGTTGGAATTAAAAGCTAAGAAAAATAAATTAGCAGAAGGACAAGACTGATTCCATGTCATTAGTCATTGTAAAACTATGTGCAAATGCACGGGCTGCCTACTGTAATCTGGAACAAAGACACTGATCAGTTAACAGCAATATAAAGCATGAAAAATTATGGACAGAAATAAAACGTTAATACCATAAGAGATGTAATATATACACGTGAATAACTATGGCATAATGAACGTAAGGAAATAAAGCATGAAACTATACGGCAATAAACAAAACCTCGGCGTGTGCAGGGGCCCTCTGCACAATCCTCGGGCAACAGCTATCAACCACGAATTATGCTTATGAACAGAGTCTTCTCATGTATTCAAAACACAGTCATAACAAGGAAATAATGTCACGGCACAGTGGGCTTTCTTTTCAGCAAAATTACATTACAGAAGCTAGCTACTATGCGTATGAGAACGCATTATTTATAATAGAGGATGACATAACTACTTTCCTACAATCTGCGCTGATAAAAGACACGTGAACAACCACGTCCAGAAATCTAGCATTATGGCTGCCGTGAAGATTAAATCTATGGAGGGTGGCCGTTGGATTCGGCTTATGGAGCAGTCCACAGGTGTTGATATGTCCCCTGAGATTTAGGAACAGCCACACAAGTCTTCACGTGGTGAAAAGCGAAGTTCTGTCATCGTTGGACTCTTAGGTTGACCACCGCTTGACTACCTTTGACCACGGCCTTCTTTGGTGAATTCGAATGAGCCAGTAGGACTCGGTCCATGTCCATGTCATTTCCAACTTGCCCATGTGGCTTGATTTTCCTGAAGACACCTGCAATATAGACTTTAACAAAATGGTTGCGGAAAGTTGAAGCAGCTGCGGAAAGTGACAAGATTCCGCAGCTCAATGAGCAAAAATCTAATTCAAACATCAGACACAAAACATAGTTAAAAACCACTTTAAATGCTCTTTTATGATTAATATGCAATGATGTTGATGACTTAGGAGGTCCAGGTAAATGGAAAAAGTCTAGAAAGGTGTATAGGAAAGATGCAAGTTTGGGACTCAACACCTGGGTCCCACTAAATTTTGTTGAAGAAAACCCCCGAATGCTCCCTTGATATAGGCAAACGTGCGTCTGGGAGGCTCTGGACCCACCCACAACATGGCATGCATGTGTCCAGGGACTCAATTTTCCAGACCTGTGCTTGCGTCCATGGGATATAAGGCACTTTTTAATCCCAGATTCCCAGACACTGCCCATAACTTACTGTAACTTCCAAGATGACAATGCCAAATAACCAAAATCTGACTCCAGGACTAGGCCTGACCATCCCCAACCGGGACTGACATTTTGTCAAACACTTGGAATGAATGAAATCTACAACAAGACATAGCATGAAGGAATTAATACTCTTATGAGAAATTACTAGAAGGATCACCGCCCTCTTCCTTGAACATATATGCCATCAATTAGGTCTTGTATCCATTATTTTAACAATTACAAGTAAATAGATGAAATAACCATGACGTGAAATAGACAGTTAAACATGCTTATAGCCAATATAAAACAATGGAAATAACAGTGTGATAATAACCATTAAATCCACACATTAATAAGTACAAAAGCAAGAGAAATTCTCTTCCCTTAAACATAGGCAATAACCAACTAGGTTTGGGACTTCCACGTCACGTACCACTCGACCATAGATATGTCTGAGCCAAATCTCTCTTCAACCAATAACCCCCATGCCATATTCCAAGCATGAATGTGGGATCTCATGGATAAAACAATCCAAAACAAAATCAGGAAATCCAGAGGTTAAACCACCTCCACCCACACAATACCATGATTACACCAAAATTGGTGCTCCAATCACAAAACCAAACCGAAATTGGAATTCCATCTGGAATCCATGGCTATTCTTGAGTAATTTTCTGTCTCCATGTCTCTCATGCTTTACCGCAATCCAATCTCAGATCACTAGGCCCTAAATTGAGACACCACCCTCAGGATTTACCGTGTATCTCACAGAAACCAGTCAATGGATTGCTAGGCCTTTGGGCATGAACTTGAGACCACCTCAGCCCCAAATTTCAAAATCCATCGGGAAATTCCAAATCTCAAAATCAAGATCAAAATCCCAATACACCATGGCATCCAGAAAAAGGCAAGGCAAGGCTGAAAACCATTGTCATAACCTGGAAAAACCATGCCACTGAAAACAAGAGAACCAAATACCAACATGCATAAGCCATGCATTTCCTAACCAGCTAGAAAATCACACATGCAATATGTTACTTGCAAGTCTTCCTGTGGAATCTGCTTGATCCTTGCTTTTCGTTCCTTCCCTTGTCCTTCCTTTGCTTGATTTCCTCTTTCTCGGCTCAAAGATGAAATGCTCCAAGAGTGTGTGTGTGAGAGAATAATGGGATAACTCCAAAACTGAACTGACAAAAGGTACCAATTGATCCTCGTAAGCCTTTTTTATTAATGAGACCTCTATTTTATTTATTTCCCATGATTTTCCTTCATTTTCCTCCTCACACACAACCTGTGACCCTTTACCTTCCTTTTCCCCTAATTTCCTTTATTTTCATAAATAAATGTGCAAAAAATACTTCTTTTCTCTTTAATGCCTTAGTCATTGCCTTTTTTCCATTTTTTTCTTAGCCATAAACACATATCAAGTGATGCCCACTCAGATATATTTTCCCAACATTAAGCTTGGAATAAGTGTCCCTTAACCGTGGTCTTATTTTTACCTTTATTAAATTTTATTACATAAACATTTTTCCTGGGTTTGTTACATAACCCTCCCCCCTGAGGAACACCGTCCTCGGTGTTAAACTATACCTACACCTCAGCAAAACTGCTTAAAAGCAAGTGTACTGCTCATGGAATTTTATAACTTAGCTCAATGCAATATTTACAATGAGTAACCTGCTCAAAAGAAAAAACCATGATAACATGGCCATATAACATCCATATCACTTATTGGAGCTTTATAACTTAGCTCATGGCGGCATTTACATCCATATACATATGTACATATACCAAAACATCATCAAAAAATATACCAAGCATATACCAAACATCAAGTCGATCTTAGAGAACATTGTTGCTCCCTTCAGCGGATCAAAAAAATCATCAATCCTTGGTAATGGGTACCTGTTCTTGATGGTCACTTTGATCAATTTCCTGTAATCAATGCACAATCTGAGAGTGCCATCCTTCTTCTTCACGAATAACACTAGTGCACCCCAAGGCGATACACTTGGCCTAATGTATCCCTTATCAAGCATCTCATTTAGCTGCAACTTTAACTGTACCAACTCAGGTGTACTCATCTTGTGAGGTGCCTTTGATGTTGGTTCTGCCCCCGGTACCAACTAAATAGAAAAGTCTACTTCCCTGTGAGGTGGAAAATATAAAATCTCTTCTGGAAATACATCCTGAAACTATTGTATAAGTATATACCTGCTCAAAAAATCTGCATCCTAAAATTCCTTACCCTTGTCACTAGAGATATGAACCACATATAACACACACACTTTCATGCGACTGCACTTGGCCTGCATGGCTGTCACCATCCTACCTGATGTAGTTTTTTTCTTTCCCTCTAAGACTCTTGGTTCCCCATTGTCATCCAAGCAATCAATGGCTTTGTCATAACAATCTACCTTGGTCCTATGAAGGTATAGCCAGTACATACCCAATAGCATATTATATAATCCCACTAGCAATATGTTCAAGTATGTTGTTGTAGGCATACCATTTAACTCAAATGCACAAGCTCTTACCCAATGGTGAACTCTTTTATTGGTTCTTGTAGGTAACTACACTACTCAAGATTATGAATGCATTTATTTTAATATCAAACCACACTTATCCCCCAGGTCAGGACTAATTAACTATAACTAGATCTAGGATCAATCAAAATAGAAACAACTTGATCACAAAGCCTACCATCCATCTCAATGACAAAAGCCTGATGATTTGCCTACATGTTGTCTACAATTGCATAAATTCGATGAAGGATATGCCCAACATCCTCAATTGTCTGTGCCTCCTGTGCATTATGGATTTGGGGTCTACCACCCTGATACTGTGGACAATCCCTCTTATGATGATCCTTGCCACATATCCAACACTTCAACGGTGCTCTACCATCACCTCTAGTCTGCTGATCTCCAGGTCCCTTCCTAGTTGTATTGAACTTCTTGTAAGGAACCATGTTTTCTTTCTCACATGCATGTTGTACTATTTCCCACTTTGTAAGGAACCAAAACTAGAACGGTACTTGTGTCTTTCACCTCTCCTATCCGGAGTGTCCAAGAATCTACCATATCTAATTGTGTCATCTCTACTCGACCTGTAACCACTGGGAGACCTACTACCATATGCACCATTAGTTCCATCCTCCTGTCCATAATTGACCTGAAGTGACCCCTGTCGCTGCAAATTTGAAAAAAATTGAAGGATTGTTGCATTCACTTCAAATTTTTTTCTTCTTCTTTTATTGTGCTTGTATGATTATGTCATTGTTCACCTTACAACTACTTATCTCTTCCTTCAAACTTCTCAATGTATCTGATATATCAGATGAGTGCCCAAAACCATGCTACTCATTGGATTCATAAGAAGAATCCTTGTAGTCTATCATCTTGCTAGTTGTGACAAGTGCCTGACCAGACACATATTGAGCTCAAGGGATTTTCTTATAATTTGATTGAGTTTTTTGGAAAGTGGTTGAAACTCACACACACTGAAAGGGATTTTGAGCAAATAAGAGTCTCTCACACATATGAGGGCACTAGTATATGATGTGGTAGCAAAATTGAGTTTGTAGCCTGATGGTTAGAAGAATGGAAGATAAACAGTGGATATGTAAAACATAAACCCACTGCTAAGAGGAAAGGGTGACACAAATTCCCGATCTGAAATGGATAGTGAAAGAATGCTTTTAAGAGACTTACAAGAGTCCCACTTTACATTTAAAGAATCCCATTACAAGGAATGCTTTTGACTAAAATGAACTCATGAATCAGGAATGCTTGATGAATGAAGACAGACAAAAATAGATTATCATGCAGTCTAGATTAAAATAATTATAAAAACACAACATGATTTAATTCCACCTCAAGGAATGCTTACGAAAAATATTCAATTCATACTAAATTGAGAAAGCTTGGAACAAGACTTACAAAAACAGATCCATATGTCTTGGAGGTTCACAAGACTTGTAAAAACATAATATAGAACTTTTATGATAAATCTGGAAAGACAGATAAAGTATGTAAAAATAGAAGGGAAAATAATACACACACCACACAGTTTGTGAGTCCTCAAGAGTGCATTTGGATATATTATCAACTCATAAATATTCAATGCAGTATACAATAAATTGAACAACCAACGAACCCTTTCTTCCTTAGTCTTCTGTCTATTTATAATTTTTCAATAGATCTGCCAGCAAGGCTTAGACCTTCAGATTCCTTTCATAACAACTTAATGTAAAATAGATAAGAAGGAGAAAAAGTAGATTGCCTGCTATTTTTAGCAATTTACAATCCTAACAGAACTCTGATGGAATTAATCATATTGACAAACTATCTTTGAGATTTAAGAAGACATTGTTATTTGTTGATAGGTGTCAAATATTTAAAACCTTTGCTGCCGGATTTTCTGTAAACTTGTGACTGTTCCTTGAATGTTGGTCTGGTCGAAATATGTTTCACAGAAACTCTGCTGTTGTTCCTTTCCTTTGATTTCTTGTTTGTTGTGATAAGGTTTCGAAATAAACGTAGAAAGAGTGTTAGAGTGGAAAAACCCATATAGATATGTTTCAAAAAAAAGGACTAGGAACGTGAAAGATATGAGAATGAGACACGTTGAATTGTGGGCCAGCAGGAGAAATAAAATAGGAGCAATAAATATGGAGGTTTAACAAGTTATGGAGGCGTATTAAAAGAGATAGCGAAGTTTTATTTTATTAGCGGAAGATATTTTTAAATAAATGATGAGCGGGAGGGGAAACCCCTTTATACATATATCGCAATCGCAGATCGGGGTCGGAACATTTAAACATAAGACACAAGCGGGAGGGAATGCGATTTTCTATGGGGGTGATGACGTGTCAGGGAGGGGTGGTCCCACTTTATATCACAATTGGAAGAAAAGGGTGTTGGAGGAGCAAATGGACTTTGTGTTTTGTGATTTGCGATATCACAAATAAGCGAGACAAAATTTATTCTATTTTAGGAAAGTAGTCTTATCGTATTTCGAGGACTGGAGGTTATATTGCATTATAGGGACAATAAAACTTATTTCATATCGAGTATTGGGGGAATGGGGCCGGTAACATGAATGGATGATAATATAAATTACGATATGCGAAATGGAAGGTAATGTGGTAGGGAAATGTCCCACTTTAATATCACAATCAGGGAAAAGGGAAGGCAAAGGTGAATGGATGCAATGCGAAAATGCAATTTGCGATGGGGAAGGCCCCATTAAAGGTTTTTAAAAGAGGAAAGTGAATATTTCATTAAGTCTTGGTAATATGATATAAAGACGCCCAAATCATAATAAAAAGGATTTATAACACATTTGAGGTGTATCAAAGGGAAATATGGGTCCCAAAAAATACCGCAAATCACATTTCGGGGGTTTTGTAGGAGACGACAATTGCAACGTGAATGAAATTTGAAACTGCGATAAGTCGATTGCGATGAAAGGGTAAGGGGTCCATAATGTTATTAAGTGCGGTAAGCGATATCACTTATATAATATATGATATATTGGAAATATTTGTTGTGGAGTGGGCTACGGTAAGAGAAAAATGTGGTAAGTTTAAAAGGAAATATGATATGGCTATTAGTGGGTGGGCGGAGCTGCTTTTTAACTATAAAAATAGAATTTCAATAGTTGAAAAGGGGTTTTGAAATAACTGAAGTGCTAGAGTTTGGGTTTTTGGAAAAATGAAAGGTAAAAGAGGTAAAATGAAATGAATGAAGGCAAAAATGAAATTTTCTCACCATTACACTTTGATAGTAACAATTTCTTCTTTCAACTGAACTAAAATGGCAGATTGATTCCTTGGAGCTTTGACAGTCATAGATAAAATGATGAAACAACAAATCAGACCTAGACTCTTTTAGTGACCAAAATTTATTTTGAGAACTTGTTCGAAAAGAACAAATTTTGATCTAAGACTCAATGAAAAACTCCCGAAACAGATATTTTTGATCACTGATACGCTGACACTAACATATTGGACTCAAAATTCTTTCTGGATTTTGTTAAAAAGTGATAAAGAATCATACATTTTGACTCTCCAGGGCTCTCCCCTATAGGTTAGGAGACAAGAGAGGATCAAAGACACAACTTACAATGACGATTAGAATTTTTATTTTTTTGAAAAATTACAGTGCTAACAGCGACTCCTATTGGGGATGAAGTCCTCCCTGTGAGGCTTCAAGAACTGTAAATTAGTGCCTTGAATTTCAGGAATTTTAAGTTTTAGAAGCCAATGAGAGAAACTGCATTTTATTAACTGAAATGAAACTGAATCTATTTACAAACATAACCACCATTGGGCATTGAATCTTATTGAAACAACACCCCAGATATTTACAGTGGAAAGACTAACTGACTCAGCAAACAAAGAAATTTTTGAGATAATGACCATTGACTAGACCTCCATTTCAAGAGAAAAGTATTATTTTCCCGAACTTGAGCAACTTTAAATGGCCCAAACCACAAGTTATCAAACTTACCATGCTTCCTATGGTCTTCTCTTCTTGCATCCCAATGCAATACCAAATCATCTTTTTGGAATATCTATTGTTTTTCCCTTCTGTCAAAGACAAATTTTACTTTGGCTTTGTACCTCTGTGTTTTATCCATTAGGGATTCCCATATTTGATGAACTTTTATCAGTTGCAACATCATTCTCTAAACGAGATTTGAATTATCAGTTTCATCTTGTAAAAACTTAATGAAAAGAAGGGCCAACTATAATGGCATCACAACATCAACACCATAAACAACTTGAAAGGGAAATACTCCAATTGATATTTTACTACTCACCCTATCTGCCTAAAGAGAATGAACTAGCTGAGTATCCCAATTCCTTTTGTTTTCTGTCATCATATTTTTTATAATTATTACCAGAATTTTATTCGATGACACAGCTAACCCATTACCCTAGGGGTAATAACGTGTAGAATGAGTCAAATCAATGTTATATTTCTGAAAAAAATTGTTCATATTGGCAGATTTAAAAGCCATTACATTGTCAGTCACCAAATTTTGAGTGCAGCCAAATCTAGACATAAAATTTTCCAATAGAAATTTAATTATTACCATGTCAGTGGCATTTCTGGTTGGAATGGCCTCAATCCACTTGGTGAAGTAGCATGTGGCTGTAAGAATCCACTTGTGCTGTCCTGATGATTGCAGGTGAATCTCACCAATGAAATCTAGCCCCCATTGCTGGAAAGAAGCTTCTGCTGAAATAGGAATGAGAGGTAGTGGGAGAAACTTTTGCTTACCAACAAATTTTTGACATTCAGTGCAAGCTTTGAATTTAGCGAAAACATCATAGAAAAGAGTTGGCCAATAATAACCAACTCTTAATTTTTTTTTTTTGCGGTAGCTTTCCAATACAAATGTCCACCACATACCCCTACATGTATCTCTTCTATAACTTCTTGTGAATCAACTTCATCTAAACATCTCAACAAAACTCCTATAGGGTCTTTCCAATAAAGATGATTCTCCATTATGCAATACTTGACAACCTTAAGTTTAAACTCCCTTCTCTTTGATTTTTCCATTTCTGGAGGACAATTTAAATTTAACAAAATGTACACTATATCCTTATACCAATTGGAATAAAATGTTTCAGGATAATCAGTTGTACCTTCTTTATCTGTTTCTTCAACTATCTCCATATTCAGATTCAGAGCTTTGAAATTTGATTCTGCCATCAAGCGGGCTACACCCTGTCCCTTTATCAACTTAGTAGGTTTGATTTCAATTTCAAATTCCAAAATCTTTTTCAACCATCTTCCCCTCCTACCGTCTATGTCAGGCTACAACAATATATCCTTAACAATAATATTTGGCACAAAAGCAATGACCTTAGAATGAAGTACATAAATTCAAAAAGACTTCAAAGCCTTCACTAGTGCATATGCTTGTTTCTCAACCAAGTTGTACTTTAATCAAAATCCCTTAATGCACAGCTGAAAAAAGAAATTGGTTGCTCCAAGTCTTGTTCTTTTGAAGTAAAACTGATGCAATAGTTTCTTTCGAAGCATATGAAAAAGTCAGAAAATATTTCTCAAAATAAGGGTTGATTAACGCTGGGGCTTCAATCAAAGCACATTTGATTGCTAAGAAATAATTTTTTTATTCATCTCACCACCTGAACTCTGTATCTTTCTTCAACAAGGCATTTATATGCTTAATTAATTCTGCAAAATTTGGAACAAAACGCCTCAGAAAATTAATCTTACCCAAGAATGACTATAACTCTTTCTTATTTATGGGTGAACCAATTTTTTGAATTGCTTCAACTCTCCTAGGGTCAATGAAAATACCATTTTCTGTTACTATATGTCCCAAAAATTTTCCTTCTTGAACAACAAAGGATGGTTTCTTTGGATTTAAAGATAAACCAAATTTTCTGCATTTATCGATCACTTGCTGCAAATTTTTTAAATGGTCATGATCAGATTTTGATAATACTGTTATGTCATCTAAACAAATGACAACAAATCTGTCCTTTTCCCCTACAAAGACAATATCCATTACCCGCTGAAATGTTGTACCGGCATTCATCAAACCAAAAGGCATATTATTGTACATAAAAGTCCCCTAGGGTATTGTAAAAGTTGTTTTCTCCTTGTCTTGGTTGTCAACTGAAATTTGATTGTATCCTGAAAAGCCATCTATCATTGACAATCTCTTTGAACCTACAACTTTCTGCAAAATATGATCCATTTTGGGCAAAGGATAGTTATCCTTGAGCAAACACCGGTTCAAATTGCGAAAATCAACACAAATTCTGATTTCGCCATTCTTCTTTCGAACCAGGACTATGTTAGCTATCCAATTGGAAAATCTTAAAGGCGGAATTATCTTAGCTTCCCACATTTTTCTGAGTTCTTTTTCAATAATAGGGAGCAAGATAGGATTGGTATGCCTTATCTTATGTGCCACAGATTTCGGTTATGATTTAAGAGGGATTTTATGCTCCATTATGCTTTTGTCATATGTCTTTAAATCACTATAAGACCAAGAAAAAATGTTTGCATACTTCTTCAACAACTTGACGTATTTAGTTCTAATTTCTTAAGGAAGAAATTATAAACTCTAACATATATAGGCTGATTTTCAATACCAAAGTTGCAATCAATTGTACTTTCTCCATCCGTCTTGCTATTAGGCTTTAAAAATACATCATTATTATCAAACAACCTCTCTAAAGGAATCAAGCCTTTAGGAATGAAGTTTGTTTTCAGATCAATAATATATTTTCCAGCCAAAGTCTTTTTGAATGACTTTCTATTTTGACTTTCAATTGTGTCTTGTTCATTGTCAATTTGAATGTCTGAAAACTCCTCTACACATTCTAAGAATTTATGAATTTCTTTATCATCTTCAAACACCTGCCAATATTTTATATTCTTAGGGATGGAAAGTCTGTTTTTAATTCGAATATCATAGGTTGCTTTGACATCAAGAGGGACCTTAAAATTACTAGCAACAATGGCTAATGAATCTGCCATTTCATTTTCTTCTCTGGAAACAAAATTCAAATTGAATGCTGAAAAATAATGTTCAGTCAAATCCCAAACTTCATTTCTATAATTCTTCAATTTTGAACTTTCTACTTGATAATTATCTTTCACCTGCTGTACCACCAACTCTGAATCACCAAAAACAATCAACGGCTCTGCTTCCAAATATTTTGTTGCCTTCATTCCAAGAATCAGTACTTCATATTCAATAGTGTTATTAGTAGTGAAAAAATGTAATTTATATGATAAAGTCACTACCTGCTGAGTAGGAGAAATAAGGATACTAGCCCATGATACTTCTCTTGATGAGGCTCCATCAAAATACAATTTCCAGATATGTCCTACTACTGAATCCTTATCTTTTGAGATGAGTAGTGGTTGTTTTCCACTAATTTCTGGCTAAAAATTGCTATCATAAGCATCAAGGTGAAAAATAGATGATCCTAACTCCTTCTCCGCTGCATATAAAGGGTGATTTGAGGGATTTTGTTGATCACTTATGATATAGGCCATATGTGTTTCTCTATACAGCCTCCTAAATTCTCCTCCAAAGACTAGAATAGTGGCGTATATCATATCCATTTGAAGAGTACCTCCTAGATTTTTGGGCCAATATCTGGAAAGAAGCATTCCAAATCTTGATGGTATATCAACAACCACTATGTCCATGAATAGAATTTTCATAGGAAGCTGGGTAAGAGAAATTACCAAGTATTTGATCACTCCTAAACACTTGACCCTTTTGGAGTCAAAAGTGTAGAGGTCATGGTATTGTTTAATGATTTCTAGTCCTAATTCATCCATCTCTTTCTTAGGCATCATATTATGAGAGGCCCCAGAATCTAATAGGCAGTTGTGCAACAATTTGTTATGAATGTTGAGTGAAAGATAAAAAGGTGGATTATTATAATCATTTTGATCTTGGACATGGCTACCTAAAAATATAGTAGGATGTTCATCTTCAAGGTTGACAGAATCAGTTGAAAGAGATGGCTGTAACAGACTTTTGAATGACTCTCTATAGGCTGGATTTTTCAACAATTCTAAGAGTGGGACCGAAATCTTGATTTTATTCAATTCTGACTTGAAACTGAAATTAATTAGAGTCAAATATTTATTTTCTACAGCTGTTTTGATTATTTGGGCAAGGTTAGGTGATGGAGGAACATCATTAACCTTTGCTTTTTGTTTGGCAACAATTTTTTCAGCATCTTGTTTTTGTTGAGGCTGTTGGACAACCCCTTTTGACCTCAAAGGATAATTTCTTATCTGATTTTCAAGTTGCTTTTTTTTTTTCATTTTGAACATGAATATGAGCCTCCTGATTATCTGAAAATGGATTTATACTAGACTGGTCTTCATATTCTTGTAAATTCAAACAAGTTGATTGTGATGTCTCCCTAATAAGATTGATATCTTCATCTTCCTCTTCTTCTTCTTGCTGATTTTCTTCAGCAAAATTATTCAGTGGAGGCTGAACATTTTGATCATCAGGATTTCTCCTTGGGCGCCATAAAATTTGTTGGGGCTGAAAGGGTCCCCCAAAAGGAGCTTAATTTCTATTTCCTTCATTTTGAATGGGCCTAGCGGCAGGCCTATTTTCTAACTCCAAATTTGTCATTTTGGAAGCAAGATCTTTAATCAAATTAGACATCTGGTCAAGCTTTTATTTAGCTGTGAAATTTTAGAGGAGGAAGATGGTTTCTCCTCTTTCATTTTATTTTTATCCTTTGCCCCCTTCCCTTATTCAATTTTCCATTTGTTTGAGGCCATAAGATTGGAATTCTCTCCAATAGTAGTCTCCTGCATACCCACCAATGTTTTCGGCTTCTCACCTTTGAACCATAGTTAAAACTTAGAGTCTAGGGCATTGGAAAAGGTTATCATGGCTGTGGTTTCAAGGGGTTGACCTCTACAGGAATATTTTGATAGCTTTATTGAATCTCTTTGTAAAGTCTGCTAATGACTCATCAGTATTCTTCTTCAAAGCCCCAAACTCTGTGAGATAATTCAGGTAATCCTTCTGGTCACTCAATTGTTTTATAAACACTTCCTCCAAAGCATATATTCTTGTTATTGAGTTTGGTGGCAAATTTCTGAACCATTTTCGAGCTTCTCCATCTAAGATTTGAACAAAAGGACTTGACCAGACATCTTCAAGTTCAATGTTTTGGTTATCGGCATAACTATAGAAGGAAACTAGATGTTCTTTAGCAGATACTCCTTATCCCTCTCCTGTGTATTTGAGAAAATATTTCAGGTAATCCCCTTGAGGAAGAGGATGCAAAGTTTGAGTAAGGGCGAGTGGTGCATATGTTGTAGCAACAATCTGCTGCATCCTTGTAGGATAAGGCTGGTCCATGACTTGCTGAGGTACAATTAATGGAAAACTAGCTGATGCAGATGTTTGGATGTTGGAAATTTCAGTTTGTGGAGTTGAAAACAATGGATTTTCAAAGAAATGGACAACAGAAGGTTTTATTTCAACCTTTCCAAGAGAATTAGTTTCAGATGTTGATTCTTGAAGTATTGGGGCAACTTCAATTTATTTTTGGCGAGCTAAAATTTCAGAGAGATTAAAAGTCAAAGTTTTGGGAAAGTTACTCCCCCTTGATGAGAAGACGATGAGCCAACAACCGGGTTTTGAGACAAATGAAAATACTCTTGTTGTGGGCTAAAAGAAGACTGATATTGAGGATGAGTTTGAAGAAAACTTAGAATTATTTTAATGTCTTCCTCAGTTAAAATTTCTCTATCTAGGAAGGTTGAAATTTCCAACACTTGTTCCAATTCCCGTTCCGTCAGCACAAAGGTTCCTGATTTTTTGTTTTATTCACTGATACCTAAAACCTCTTATTTATTTTCTTTCGCTGGAATAATATTGTTTCTGATTTACTAAGTGATGACCGAGAGATATTTTCAGCTGAATCCAGGCTAACACCATCTACTTTGCCTTTTATAGAAGCAATTTCAACTTGAAATATTTCAGGAGATTTCTTTGAAACTGGAATTTCTTTAGGTTGTGAGACAGATGATGGTACCTTTACTGAATGTGATGCAACTTCAACTGATTTCTATTGTCCTCTTGCATCATTTATAATATTATCTGCGTCAAAAACTGGAATTACAGGAGGTGATCTCTGATTTATTCTTCTGGTAGGCGGTCTTGAAACCCCTCATAGTCTTTGTGGGGTCACTGGGTGAACCAATTACAATCAGAAATAATGACTAGTCTTTATTCAACTTTAAAAACTAGTACTAGGCATTCATGCAAGAACTTCGAGAGAATACTAAGATCAAAATATTCGTCTCCCAGCAAATGCACCAAAAGATGTTAGCGATGAGATCAACACTTGGATTGTGACAAGCGCTTGACCAGACACATCTTAAGCTCAAGGGATTTTCTTATAATTTGATTGCGTTTTTTGGAAAGTGGTTGAAAATCACACACATTGAAAGAGATTTCGAGCAAATAAGAATCTCTTACACATGTGAGGGCACTGGTATTTGATGTGGTAGAAAAATTGAGTTTGTAGCTCGATGGTTAGAAGAATGGAAGATAAACAGTGGACATGTAAAACAAAAACCCATTGCTAAGAGGAAAGGGAGATACAAATTCCATATTTGAAATGTATAGTGAAAGAATGATTTTTAAAGACTTACAAGCGTCTCACTTTACATTTAAAGAATCCCATTACAAGGAGTGCTTCTGACTAACATGACCTCATGAATTGGGAACACTTGATGAATTAAGATGGACAAAAATATATTATCATGTATGCTAGATTAAAAGACTTATAAAAACATGAAACAAGATTTAATTCCACCTCAAGGAACGCTTATGAACAATCTTCAATTCATATTGAATCTGGTAAGATTGGAACAAGACTTAAAAAAACAAATCCATATTTCTTGGAGGTTCACAAGACTTGTAAAAACATAAGATAGAAGTTTTATGATAAATCTGGAAAGATAGATAAAGTATGTAAAAAAAGAAGGGAAAAAAATACACACACTACACAGTTTGTGAGTCCTCAAGAATGCATTTGGATATATTATCAACTCAGAAATATTCAACACAATATACAATAAGCTGAACAACCAATGAACCCTTTCTTCCTCTGTCTTCTATCTATTTATAATTTTACAATAGATCTACCAGCAAGACTTAGACCTTTGGATTCATTTCATAACAACTTAACAAAACACAGATAAGAAGGAGACAAAGTGGACTGTCTGCTATTTTTAGCAATTTACAATCCTAACAGAACTCTGATGGAATTAATAATATTGACAAACTGTCTTTGAGCTTTAAGAAGACATTGTTATTTGTTGATAGGTGTCGAATCTTTAAAACCTTTGCTGCTGGAGTTTTTGTAAACTTGTGATTGTTCCTTGAGTGTTGCCTGGCGCCTGTGGAAATGTGCTGGTGCTGAGAGTAATGGTGGCACGGGTATGGTAAAAATTTGGTTTAGAGAAATTTTGTCGATGTTCCTTTAGTTTGATTTCTTGTTTTTCGTGATAGGGTTTCGAAATAAATGCGGAAAGAGTTTTAGAGTTGAAAAATCCGTATAGATAGGTTTCAAACAAAAGGACTGGGCACATGAAAGGTATGAGAAGGAGACACGTTGTATTGTGGGCTAGCAGGAGAAATAAAAGAGGAGCGAGAAAAATGGAGGTGTAACATGTTATGGAGGTGGATTAAAAGAGATAGCAGAGTTTTATTTTATTAGTGGGAGCGATTTTTAAATAAATGATGAGTGGGGGGAGAAAACCCTTTATACATATATCGCAATCATAGATCGGGGTCGAAATTTTTAAACATAAGACACAAGTGGGAGGGAATGCGATTTACGATGGGGGTGGTGACGTGGCAGGGAGGGGTGGTCCCACTTTATATCGCAATCAGAAGAAAAGGGTGTTGGAGGAGAAAATGGACTTTGTGTTTTACAATTTTGTGATATCACAAATCAGTGAGACAAACTTTATCGTATTTTGGGAAAGTAGACTTATCACATTTCGGGTACCGGAGGTTATATCGCATTACGGGGATAGGAACACTTATCGCATATCAGGGAACGGGGGAATGGGGCAGGTAACATGAATGGATGACAATAGAAATTGCGATATGCGATATGGAAGGTGACGTGGCAGGGAAAGGTCCCACTTTAATATCGCAATCGAGGAAAAGGGAAGGCAGAGGTGAATGGATGCAATGCGAAAATGCGATTTGTGATGGGGTAGGCCCCATTAAAGTCTTTTAAAAGTGGAAAATGAAAATTTCGTTAATTCATGGTAATATGATATAAAGATGCCCAAATCATAATAAAAAGGATTTATAATGCATTTGAGGCATATCAAAGGGAAAAATGGGTCCCAGATAATACCGCAAATCACATTTCGGGGGTTTTGTAGGAGACAACAATTGCAACGTGAATGAAAGTTGAAACTGCGAAGCCGATTGCGATGAAAGGGTAAGGGGTTGATAATGTTATTAAGTGTGGTAAGTGATATCACATATATAATATATGATATATTTAAAAGGTTTGCTATGGAGTGGGTTGCGGTAAAATAAAAATGTGGTAAGTTTAAAAGGAAATATGATATTGTTGTTAGTGGGTGGGTGTTACATAGCATTTTGTCACTGTCCCTGCAATTCCCAACTCGTACATTGGATGGTCATTTCTGTGACCAATACGCAGTGTCATGCTTTGCAAATACCATCCTTGCATCCCTTTTGATGAAAAAAACATTCTTCTTGTTGACATTTCCCTAAGCAGAGCTTTGAAAATCCCTATTTTTGCCTTGGCGCGAGTAGCACGTTACATCCTTGCGCCGACCAGGAAATTTAAAACTGAGCCCACGCCACTTGTCACTCTATGCCAGTTATACACCTGTGCCAAGCTGTTTATGGATTTAAAAAAAAAAATAGAGGCAGAGGTTCCATTCTGACCACCTCGGGGATGAGTCATTGGGTGTGGTTGAACTGAAACAACCACGGAATCGTTCCTTTATTTAGTAGTTTCCACCTCCCTTGGAACTCTCCTAAAGGATAGGACTCCCTCCCACCTTTGTAGGGATCCCAACCTCCTATCTTCCCTCTATATAAAAAACTATCTCCTTCAGTAGAAGCTAGTTGAACGAATGAATAACTGAACTAAGAGAATTATACTATCGCTAAGCTGCTAGAGGAAATAGAGTAAGAAAGATTGTGTTGAGAGAGCTTGAGTCAATGAATTCTAAGAGAGCTTGAGTCTAAATTCCCTGACCGACAGTTGAGACGCATTTCGTCTGAACCTCGCTGGAGGAGATTGCGACGTCAAAGCATCGGTTGTACTCTTCCTTCTACTCATTAATATACATGATTACTATTTGGTTCCACTATTGTGTTATGATGTTTATTTGATGCGTTATGTTTAGCCCTCTTTTACTGGTTAATAGTTGTGAGTGAAACTATTTTTTCATATGTTGTTCTTGTTCTTTGTCCTATGTGCAGGTATCTAAGCGTGACAACGAACAGATCGTGACTTGCCAAGGCATGAGTGAGAGACCACTACTCTTTCTGCAACATCGACAACATTGGATTCAAGGTAGGTCAATCTACCATGTCTTTTGTTCATTCATTAACTAGGAAGCAAAACTTTAGCATGTTCTTTTGTTACTAGACCCACCCTAGGGCTATAGGGATCGTCTCTGTCTGCAGAGAGGATTTACCTTCATAAAAGTGGGCGGAGCTTCTTTTTAACTATAGAAATTGAATTTTAATAGTTGAAAAGGGGTTTTGAAATAAATGAAGTGCTGGACTTTGAGTTTTTCAAAAAATGAAAGGTAAAAGAGGGAAAATGAAATGAATGAAGGCAAAAATGATTTTTTCTCACCATTACACTTTGAAAACAACACTTTCTTCTTTTAACTGAACTGAAAAGGTAGATTGATTCCTTGGAGCTTTGGCAGTCATGGATAAAATGATGAAACAACAAATCAGACCTAGACTCTTTTAGTGACCAAAAATTATTTTGAGAACTTGTTCAAAAATAACAAATTTTGATCTAAGACTCAATGAAAAACTCCAAAAAGAGATATTTTTGATCACTAATACATTGAAACTAACATATTGGACTCAAAATTATTTTTGGATTTTGTTAAAAAGTTATAAAGACTCATACATTTTGACTCTCCAGGGCTCTCCACCACAGGTTAGGAGACAAGAGAGGATCAAAGGCACGACTTACAATGATGACTAGACTTTGATTTTTTTTGAAAAAATACAGTGCTAACACTAGCCATCTTTGATTTCTTCCTGCCAAGCATGTCATGTCATATTAAACCAAATCACATTAATCTAACGTACCTTATGATAATTCGGGGAGGATATCTCATTTGAAATATCAACCAATCAACGTAATACATGTATATACATAATCATAACAACATAGAGACTTGTAACACATGGTATATCAACACATAACATCATTTTATTTAGATTCCATTCATTAGTGCATGACCACATCAACTACACACAATGATCTCATGAATCACAACCTCAACCATACCATTGCACACTCGACAACATGTAAGCACCTCACATGTGTAACTAGTCATATGCTCATGACAACACATTTAAAACAATGCCATCGACCCTTCCATGGCGACATCACTGCCACCATGAAAAACACCATGTGGATGCAACCAATACATGTACCATAATATGAGAAACACATACATGACTGACATGAATACATGGCAACAATAATCTTGATAAAATCAAAATTTTCCCAAGGAGAGCGCAACCACGCTTTGATACCACCTCTAACATACACCTTCCCTCACATCTATCGAAGTAACTAGAAAACCAGGGTAAACATGAGTTGAGGGTAGTTAAGAATAGAATCAACCTCCTTGGTGACTTTAAGGAAGTATAATTGACGCAAAAAACACAAAAAAAAACTTCCTACACCTACTACAAGGATCCCAAAGGTTATCCCAGTCATCAAGCTGACTTTTGCTAAAGAAAAGCCCCAGAAACTCCCTTGATATGGGAAAGGGTGCATCTGGGACGTTCTTGATGCACCCATGACATGGCATGCATACATCTAGGGACTCAATTGACCAGACTTGTGTCTACATCTGCAGGATTTAAGGCACTTTTTAAGCCCAGAATCTCATACACTTCCCAAAACTTCATATAGCTTTCATAAATCATTAAACACATGACGACAATGCCAAATAACCAAAAAATGACTCTAGGACAAGGCTTGACCATTTGTTGTGAAGGAAAATCCCCTCTGTAGACAAAGGTGATACTTCTAGCCCTAGGGTGGGTCTAGCAACAAGGGAACATGCTGGTTTCTAAATTCCTAGTTCATAAACCAAATGCGGATTGGAATAGATGTCCTACCTCAATCCAACGCTCTTGATGTAGTACGTTGCAGTGACCTCTCGATCTTTGTTCTTCAATACTTGCGCTCTGTTGGTAGCGATATTCACACACTTGCACATATATCAAGCAAACACTAAAATCATACGAGCATACATATTCATTTACAACTATCCAATTAGTCAAGGAGTGTCAACAACTTCGAATATTAACATAGACAAAGATGGAACTAGAAATCAATCATGTCATATTAATATATAAAAGGGAGTTTACAACTTGCGCCTTGACGCTGTAGACCTCCTTTGACGGGTTCAATCGAGCACGTCTCAAAGCATTCATTCATCGATTCAGCTCAAAAGAGGAAAAAGGCTCAAACTCTCTCTCACAACTATGGACTATTCTCTGCTATCAACTCTTGGTCTATTCTAGCTATGTCTAGCTAGCAGAATCAATGGGACGAAGAGGAATTTATAGGAGTGGAGGAAGAGCTTTGGGATCCACTTATGGTGGAGGAAAGGTTTTTCTCTTTTGGAAGTTGCATTTTTGTAGGAAATAGAAGGCCAAAGAGAGAAACTCGACCACATCCAGTCGAACAAACATCCATGACTTTGCTCACGAAACTGTTAGATCTTAGAAGCTTTGTTTCCATTTTAAAAAACCTTCCAAAAGTAGCTCGGCATGGGGGCTCTTCAGAGACATAGCGATCATGGCACGAGGCCTAGTGTAAATCTGGCCATCGGCGCAAGGACATAACTACACAACAACGCCAACCCAAAACTGTATGTTTTTAAGGGTCTACTGTAGGAATGGTCAACATAGATTTTTTTCCTGACATGTTAAGGGATGTAATGAAATTCATCATGATGTGTGAGAATAAACAAGGGTGACTATAATGGTCCTCCAGTATTTGAAATAGGGAATGCAGGGATGGTAACAAAATGTTGTGTAATAGATACCCCCTAAAGCATGAAGTCCGAGAGAGAGGGAGGGGTGAAATTCTTTATGAGAACATGCCCAAACCAAAGAGCCACCGTCGGAGGACCTGCAAGATCAAGTACGACTGATATATCTGATACATGAGTATGTGGTATGGGCGCAACCATCCATAATAGAGAACATGTAATAAGATCCATGGCATGGACGCAACCATCCAGTAAGAAGGATCACAAAATAGACTCAGGTATGGTCGCAACCATCCAATTAGAAGAGTCATGCATATAGTCATGATAAAACAAATTGCCCCACAGCCTGGATTTCATCAGAAAAATCCCAGGATCTTGTGTTCTGTCCCGAACTGAACAAGTACAAATTCAGGCATGTGAATGAATGAGCCAAAGTCTAACATGCAAGAAAGTCGCTTGATTACCAGCCGATAATGGAAGCTGTTAACATGCACGAGAGAAACCACCAATAATGACAATGGCTCTCAAGGTACTACTAGTACAATCCATAGAATGTGAATAATGAACTAGAGTCGAACATCTGCGAAATCACTCAATCGAAGGTAAATGCTGAGAACTTGTCGTCGAATGCAAAGAACTTGCCAGTGAGGCATGAAAGCTCTAAGGTACCAAAAGGGAGTCTCTGGATAAAATTCCTGGATAATGAGTTGAAGTTGATAGGAAGTGATCGGTCGAAGGAGGTTCGTAATGTTTCCCACATCATCGACATGAGACAGAGGAATAAGATGATAGTGAATCAAGATTGAACAGAGGATCAAGGGTTGAAAACTACAGAAGAGACTTCTCTTTAATGTATTGGCGACACTACTATGAAATTTGACAGTATTTGACATCAAGGGATCTGAGGTCATGTTGATGAGGCAAAGAGCAGATGAGAGGTCAAAAATAGAGAACCCAAACCCATGGAGGCACAATGACGAATGTGGGATGTTCCCATCCCGACAGGAACCGCAAACAAGTGTCATGTTCAAGAGCGACATACTACCGACACAACTGAAAACTAGTTCCATTTTCACCCACCATTTCAAGTGAGTACACCAATTATTTTTGGAAACAAGCTTTAAGGGGATAACATATGCTTGTCATGTAATTTTTTCCTTCGAAAAAATCAATCCTAGTACATTTTACGAGCCCTAGGAAGGAGGAACTCGATAACGTCATGGAGACAGCTTCCAATGTCATTTAGATTTAACGAGTCTAACAAAGGGAAAAATCAATGTCTTTTCATGTTTAGAGAGTTTGAAAAGAGGTAGAAAAGAGAATTCTATAAGGTCCCTTTTTGTAAGTCGTCCCTCAAATCCGAAAAGGTAGAAAACAATATCTGAGAGGACCTCTTAGCCATGTTCGAATAGGGTATTTCTTTTTCGTAAATAATCTGTGCAAACCCGAAAAAGGGGTAAACGTATATTAGGTAGATAATGTTTCGTAGCCTTTAGTGAGTTCAAAACGACAAGAGTCTTAGAAATATTTTCATATTTTGAGATTCAAAAAAGAGCTGAAAGATGTCTCCAAGGGGTGACTTTTTCGTGTTTTTACTGAGTCCGAAAAAAGTAATAAAACACAACTCATTTCCTGATCGTTGCCAGTTTTAGGACCTGTTGCTACACAAGAAACAAACATAAAACCCTTTTTCAAGAAAAAATAATAAAAATAATAAAAAAATGTGTCTAAAACCTAATTAGGGTTAGAAAAGGCTATAAAACAGCTCAAATAGTAAAAACAATTTACTTTCACCTTTTCACCTTCTTGTGAGCATTTTCACCATTTTTTACTGTCAATTTGGGGAGCTGATTGTAGGCAATCTAGGAGGCCTTTGACGAATCCACTTCTTCCAGATAAGAGCCATGAACTTCTCCTGCAATTTTATCCATTTTTTGTATGCTTTTATGTTTTAATGCATTTGTGGGAGGGTTTGAAAAACTTATGCCCGCGACAGTTGGTGCCGGTTCCTGGCACGGAGTCGTTCAGACCTCGAGGATTTTTAAATGAGAAGGTACCGCTCGGCGCAGCTGTTTGAAAAAAAACAGTGCCGAGTGCCGCGCATAAATTTTTCACAATTTTCTCCAAAAGTGCTTTACCAAATCGATTCAATTTTTAACATGTGGCTAATAGAATCTTTGTATTTGGTTTTGCAGGAAGAATCATCAGTTAAAATGGTAATAGAGTGGAAAGAGGGGGAGCATGGGGCAGAGGATGAACAAGCCATGGAGAACAATGCATACATGGATGATCTGAGGAAATGTGGGCTCCTGAAATTATTCATGATCCCATGTATGAGAGCTTAATTCGAGCTGCTACACTACTTGATTAGTGTATGGGATACTGACCAAGAAAAATTCATCATTCATGACTATGAATTGGAGATAGAAGTCTCTGACATCTACTTCTTGACAGGATTGTCACGGAGGGGAGAGAGAGCACTAATAACAGGTACTCGGATCCTTGGAGAGAGAATGGGCATGACGATAGACAGAGTTTGTCCTGGAGCAAGGAAAGCACACAAGAGTGGTAAGCTAGACATTTGGACAGTGCCTAGTTTACCTTTGAGGGTAGTGTTGCATACCATTACTCGGGTTGCTGGATCTCAGGCTCCCCATGAAGCTACAAAGACTCAAATCCAACTGGCCATAGATTTCATGGCTTCAAAAATATTCAATAGGGTAGAAGCGGTGATAATTAACATGAAACATCAGCTAACCAAATGTAAAAATGGTAAGCTGAAGCAGTTTGTGTATGGATCCATCTTAATACCGTTCATCTTGGAACGATTATCGATATTCTAGCGTGAGGAGGTGATTGTACCTATGCCACCAGCACAAGAGCCACAGATGCCTCAATCAGGAGGTGGACAACATATGTCGTGGAGACCAGAGTTCTTTAACAATTTGAGCCGACAACTCATCGTGGTGGAGGACTGGCCGTACACCAGCACTGATTTCAGGGGTGATCCGGACCTTCCACTTCTGGAAGGGGACAGAGGTAAACACTCGTTTTTGGGATTTTTATGAGCATTATGATTTTTTTGGTTTATATATGTGTGTGTTATGATGTTTTATTATGTGTTGCAGATATTGGGCCAGAGAGACCCGCGGGGATGTCTCTAATAGCTCGGAGGGTCCCAAGAGATTTTGAAGTGGCTCCTCATGGCGGGGGTGATGACGAGGAAGAAATTTCATGTAACTTGGAGGGACTCATGAGAAAGATCCTAGAGTATGTGAGATTCGAGGGCATTGCTCATGCTTACCAGCGACACAATGTGGGAGTTTCTAACCGCATTCATCGACTGCTGAGACATTTTGACCGGGAAGTGACGTGTTATCATGAGCACCATGCTGATTAGACTCCTAGGTTTCATTTCTGAATTTTTTGAGAGACATGGCATCTCATGATGTAACTGAAACATATATATTTTTTTAACTATGATGTACAAGCCAATATTTTCCTGTCTGAATCTTAATATGTGATGATGACTGCTTTTACAAATTCCACCAATGTCTATCTAATAAAATATTAGATATTGCATTAGTTAACGTATTCATTCTTCTGGGAATATGCTGATATGTAATAGAATCAAAATTCCTTTCTAAAAATTGAACATGTAAATACATCCTTAAAATCTAAGGGTTTCTGACAGAATAACGCCCATTGAGCTAGAGAACAACAAGCTAAGAGTCTAGGTTTACAATTAATTCATGAATGTTGAGGGCAATATATTCAGTTAGAAGTTACATAACTGCACTGTATTTAGAGACATCGTTAGTTTCATGTCCTAGAAAAATGCCTTGAAGGTCTACTAACTCACCATTAGGATCATAAATTATCCAAGCCGCGGAGGATAGGTTCCGGGTACTACGAGAGGCACTGTCAGCAAAATCGACATAAGGAGTGACATACATCTGCATAGTAAGAAAAGACATAATAAGCAGGAAAAAAATGCTCGCAAAGCACACAAAGCCAAAAATGCACAAAAATGAAAAACACACTTATGTACAGAAGAAATGCACGAGAAAACTCATGCATAATATTTTTTGAGATACAACCCATTTCGGGGCTGATTCAGGGGTTGGCCTTCATAATCAATAAGCTCATAGGCCTCGTTTTGCAAAACATGTTTGACGATGTAGGGTCCATGTGACATGGGTTCAAATTTACCTGCCCCTAGCTTATCATGGGCTTGGTCATATAAGAGGACCAAGTCTCCTTCTATGAAAGTATGAAGGTAAAATTTTTGGTCAAAGTGGGCTTTGACCTGCTTTTTCTGTGCTTCTATGACTAGAGCAGCGAAGTGGCGAGTTTCATCAAGGCTCTCCAAATATATATGATGTTCTTCCTCTGGCGAGGTATTCGAAAACTATCTTGAGTGAAGGAATTTCACATTCAATCAGAAGGGTAGCTTCCAGACCATAAACAAGTTGAAATGGTGTGAATCCGGTTGCATCCTTCACTGAGGTTCGGTAATCCCAAAGAGCTGAGAACAACATGAGATGCCAATTGGACTTGTGCATCCCAATGGTATGCTAAACCATAGTGGCTAAAAATTTGTTCGCGGATTCAACCTGGCCATTGGCCTGGGGGTAGTACGACGTTGAGCTGTCGTGACATAGACCCAACTAAGTAGTCAGCTCAACCATCATATAATGGCGAAAATGGGAGCCATGGTCCGTGGAACTGGCTTGAGGTGTTAGAAAATTAAATATTACAGAGCAATGAAACACATAAAATATGCGGAAAATACAAGCACACAAAACACATAAAAACCAGAGAGACACAGATATACGTGGTTCACCCTATTTGGGCTACATCCACCTCGAACCGCCAGTCCTTCCTTTCTATTATCCAGGAAAAATGAAGAGACAAAACCTACATCAGATCTGCTGTAATATCCTCTGTTCTCTCTCACAGTCTCCCTCTCTATTTCTCGCTCCGAGAATACACATACAATGCATAGCCGCAATACAATACCCTCACAAAAGCGAGGGGTTTCCTTCTAGGGCAAAAAACCCTAATATAAACATAACTACGTCGGATCATTTGCCTAATGAACGGCCAAGATTGACTAGAAATTACTATACTTTTACAAGGCAATTTTACATCTGTTTTTAGCTTCGGGGGCGCTGCCCCCGAACCCCTGCTAGGGGGGGGCTCTGAAAAGCGCTGCCGCCCCCCCCTGGACCCCCCACGGCAGCGATTAAATTTCGGGCGGCGTTGCCGCCCCTTTTAAGGTACAAGGGTCCAAAGCTGTAATACAAAGTAAACAAGATAATCAGGCTCCACACCCAACAATCTCCCACTTGGAGACTGATTGTAGCAACTCCATCGCTGCTTCATTTGCTGGACAATGACTCCTCTTTGGACATGGCTGTTCGTCATCTTCATCGTCATCCTTGAAGACCAATTGAAACTGAGCATGTTCTCAGTTTCTCCCTGGTTACAAATTTTGTTAGCATATCTGCAGGATTCTGGCTAGTGTGTATCTTTTCCAGCTTCAACTCTCCATCTTCCAATACTGACCATATGAAATGGTACTTGAGATGTATGTGTTTAGTCCTGGAATGAAATGCTGAGTTCTTTGCAAGATGAATAGCACTTTGGCTATCACTGTATAGTGTGCCCATATCATGCTTCTTACCCAATTCATCCATAAACCTTTGTAACCAAATAATTTCTTTACTAGCCTCTGTAGCAGCAACATACTCTGCTTCTGTTGTTGAAAGTGCAACAACACTTTGAATTTTTGAAACCCAACTGACAGTTGTTCCACCTACAGTAAATACATATCCTGTAGTGCTCCTCCTGTTATCTCTGTCACCTGCCATATCTGCATCAACATATCCCTGTAGAGAAATGTTTGAACCACCGAAGCATAATGCTTGATTTGTGGTACCTCTCAAATATCTGAGAATCCATTTTACTGCCATCCAATGTTCTTTTCCTGGATTGTTCATATACCTGCTTACAACTCCCACTTCATGTGCAATATCAGGCCTTGTGCAGACCATTGCATACATTAAACTTCCAACTGCTGATGCATATGGAACTTTAGACATATAATCCATGTCTTCTTGGGTCTTTGGGCACATCTCCTTACTAAGTTTGAAATGGCTAGCAAAAGGTGTACTAACTAGTTTTGCATTCTGCATGTTAAATCTTTTCAACACCTTTTCTATGTACTCATTCTGAGACATTGTTAACTTGCGATTTTTCCTATCTCTAGTTATCCTCATACCAAGGATTTGTTTTGCAGCTCCCAAATCCTTCATTGCAAATGAATTTGCCAATTTTCTTTTGAGCACATTTATTTCCTGCATGTTAGACCCTGCAACAAGCATGTCATCTACATACAATAACAATATAATATAGCTGCCATCATTTTTCCTTTTCAGATAAACACAATGATCAGAGTGACATCTAGTATAACCTCGTTCAGACATAAACTTGTCAAAT
Source organism: Pinus albicaulis (assembly GCA_034641835.2). Lineage (NCBI taxonomy): Eukaryota > Viridiplantae > Streptophyta > Pinopsida > Pinales > Pinaceae > Pinus > Pinus albicaulis. The sequence continues at coordinate 495,702,755 of CM076572.1, forward strand.
TTTAGATACCACTGCCTTGGAGCCTGTTTTAAGCCATACAAGCTCTTCTTTAACCTGCACACCAATTTTTCTTTCCCTTTGACCTCATATCCTTCTGGTTGCTGCATGTATATCTCTTCCTCCAAATCTCCATGGAGAAATGATGTCTTTACATCTAACTGTTCAAGATGTAAATCTTCCGCTGCTACAAGACTTAAAATAGTTCTGATTGAATTCATTTTAACAACAGGAGAAAATATTTCATCAAAATCAATACCTTTCTTCTCTGCAAACCCCTTCACCACAAGTCTAGCTTTGTACCTCTGTTTTCCTCCATCTTCTTCCTTCAGCCTGTAAACCCATTTATTCTGCAATGTAGTTTTACCTGCAGGCAACCTGACTAAGTCCCAAGTCCGGTTATGCATTAAGGAGTCCATCTCTTCTTCCATGGCTAGCTCCCACTTCTTCCTGCTTTCAACCTGCATTGCTTCTTCATAACATTCAGGTTCACCAGAATCAGTCAACAATAAATAATATAATGAAGGAGAGTATCGGTCAGGGGGTCTACTTATCCTGGTAGATCTTCTAACACCACTTTCAGGTGTTTGAGGTGCCTGTTGCTGTTGTGGTGGTTGTTGCTGCTGTGGTTGTTGATTATTATTATTTTCAAGCACCTTTACTTTTTCAGTTATCTCATCAAGAACCGTGTATTCTTTGCTTTCTTTTTCCTGTTTCTTTTCCTGCAACTGATTCTTATACAAGACCTTTTCATTGAATATTACATCTCTGCTCCTAATGATTTTGTGATTTTCATAATCATATAAGCGATAACCAAAATCATTAGCACCATATCCAATAAAGGTACATTTCTTTGATTTTGCCTCAAGCTTTGTTATGTTTTCTTTATTAATATGGACAAAGGCCTCACAACCAAAAGGCTTTAAAAAGGAGTAGTTTACCTTTTTACCTGTCCATGCTTCCTCTGGAATACCACCATCCAAGGAACTTGAAGGCCCTCTGTTTATTAGATAAACAAAAGTATCTACAGCATCTGCCCAAAATTGTAAAGGCAATCCTGCATGCAATCTCATGCACCTTGCACGCTCCATGATTGTTCTGTTCATCCTTTCTGACACACCATTTTCTTGTGGTGTTCTTGGAACTGTCTTCTCTCTGCGAATTCCATGCTCTGAACAGTACCTATAAAAATATTTGCTGCAATATTCACCTCCATTGTCTGATCTGAAACGCTTCAACTTCTTTCCCGTCTCAATCTCAACCAAAGCTTTCCATTTCTTGAAAGTATCAAATACATCAGATTTATTCTGAATACAATAAATCCATGTTTTTCTAGTTGCATCATCAATAAAAGTAACATAATAACGAGAGCCACCGAGAGATGATACCTGAGCAGGTCCCCATACATCCGTATGCACAAGCTCCAATTTTTCGCTCTTCTTTTCTTTCCCAACTCTGAGAAATCTGACTCTCTTTTGTTTTCCATAAATGCAATTCTCACAGAAATCCAAATCAACATTCTTCAAACCTGGAAAAACATTTCTTGAGTGAAGAATATTCATTCCCTTCTCACTCATGTGTCCGAGCCTATGATGCCATAATGCTGCATCTGCTCCTTTGGAAGTTAAAGCATTAACAGAGTTAGAAATACCATTGCATAAATACAATGTACCAACCTTTTCACCTTTTGCTATTACCAACGCTCCTTTTGTGACTTTCCAAGTTTTATCTGTGAAAGTTGTCACACAACCTTCACTGCCTAACTGCCCTGTTGAAATCATATTTTTCTTCAAATCTGGAACATGCCTTACCTCCTTTAGTAGCCATTGGTTTCCATTATGTTGTTTTACAAGAACTTTACCCATTCCAACAATTTTACAGGGTTTATCATCACCCAAACGAACTTGTCCAAAATCTCCTTGAACATAGTCATGAAAAAATTTCTTATCAGGTGTGGCATGGAATGAAGCCCCTGAATCTACAACCCAAGAATCAGTAAAATTTTCAAAAGAAAGAATCAAAGCATCTTGTAACACATCACCTGTCACATTTTCTTCATGATTGTTTTCTTGTTGTGTGTCTCCTTCTTTTCCCTTCCGAGATCTACAGTCTTTCTTTAGGTGTCCTTTCTTTCCGCAATTCCAACACACTATCCCCGATCTGGACTTGGATCTGCCTTTCCTTGATTTACTGCGATATCCCGAGCTCTTTCCTCTTTCCATTCTTCTTTCCCTAGACTCTGCACTCAAAGCATTACCTGATGTCTCACCGGAGCTTTTCCGTCGCATTTCCTCGCTAAGGATAGCACCAACAACATCATCAAACTTTAAAGTACTAGATCCAGAGACAGAGTTACTAATGGCCATTAATAAACCATTCCAACTCTCTGGAAATGAGCACAAGAATAACAGAGCTCTAACTTCATCATCAAAGTTTACCCCTACAGAACTTAGTTGACTGGTAACTGTATTAAATTCATTTAAATGGTCTGCAACAGATCCACCTTCCGACATCTTCATATTAAATAGTCGTTTCATAAGAAATACCTTGTTTGAGGCTGAGGGCTTTTCATACAGTTTCGCCAACGTCTGCATCAAACCCTTTGTTGTTGTTTCCTTCGAAATATTGAAGGCGACTGACGCCGCAAGACACAACCGTACTGTTCCAAGTGCCTTTCTATCGAGAATGTTCCATTCCGCGTCTATCATGGTCGCCGGCTTCTTTGTTTTTCCGCTCAATGGTAGGTACAGATCTTTCTGATACAGATAATCTTCCATCTGCATCTTCCACAGCGCAAAGTTTTGGCCGTTAAATTTCTCAACCCTAAACTTACCATCGTCCGCCATTGCTCCCACTCGAACCAGGAACCCCTTTTTCCTGCGAGTTTATCAGCCAAATATACCTTTGGCTCTGATACCAGTTGTTAGAAATTAAATATTACAGAGCAATGAAACACATAAAATATGCGGAAAATACAAGCACACAAAACACATAAAAACCAGAGAGACACAGATATACGTGGTTCACCCAGTTTGGGCTACGTCCACCCTGAACAGCCAGTCCTTCCTTTATATTATCCAACAAAATGAAGAGACAAAACCTACAGCAGATCCACTGTAATATCCTCTGTTCTCTCTCACAGTCTCCCTCTCTGTTTCTCGCTCCGAGAATACACTCATAATACATAGACGCAATACAATACCCTCATATATACAAGGGGTTGCCTTCTAGGGCAAAAAACCCTAATCAAAACATAACTTCTACCGTCAGATCATTTGCCTAATGAACAGCCAAGATTGACTAGAAATTACTATACTTTTACAAGGCAATTTTACATCTGTTTTTAGCTTCGGGGGCGCTGCCCCCGAACCCCTGCTAGGGGGGGGGCGGCAGCGATTAAATTTCGGGCGGCGTTGCCGCCCCTTTTAAGGTACAGGGGTCCAAAGCTGTAATACAAAGTAAACAAGATAATCAGGCTCCACACCCAACATGAGGGACTCCAAACCTAGCAATCACATGATTGAAGAGAAATTGGGAGGAAGTCTTAATTTATGTTGTGAGTGTAGGCATTGCTTCAGCCCATTTAGTGAAGTAGTCCATGGCTATAATAATATAACCATGCCCCCCGGCCAAGTGAGGGTTACACATTATAAAATTGATACCCCACTTCGCAAAGGGACCAATGGTAATGACGAGATGGAGGTGAGCGGGTGGTGCGCGCATATTGCACTAGTAGATCTGGCACTTGTGACATTTACGGACAACGACAATACAATCTTTGAAAATGGTAGACTAGAAATACCCGAAACGAAGATTTTTTGAGCAGTAGCATACCCAGACATGTGACCGCAACATGCGCCAGAATGGCAATCTTAAGGACTTTTTAGCTTCCTCGGGTGTTAAACACTGACGAAGGAAGAAATCGTCTCTGATGCGGTATAAAGTATCTTCGACTATGCAATAGGGTTGCGAATGATGATGGATACATAGACTATCATCTTTCGTCAACTTGGACTGGAAATTAGAGGTCTAGAGACAAATGTTATTATCACGAATCGAGGGTGCTAATCAGAAAAAGAGTATCGTCTGGAATGTGTTCCTCGAAACCAGAAGGAGCAGAGGCAGAGGGTAAGGAGTAGATGAACTCAACAAATAACAACGATTTATTTTATTTGGTGGTAGTGAACTCCAAATCAAACTCTTTGAGGATAACTATCCACTTAGAGTACTTTCCCACTAGAAACTGTCGAGTTAAAATATAGGTCATGGGGTTGCAATCAGAAATGATGGTCATAGTGCAGAGTAAAATATAATGCCGGAAACGTTGCACAGCTTGAAAAACTGCAACGCCAATTTTTTGACATGAGAGTAACATGTTTTAATGTCAAGAATATTGCGGCTAAGATAATAGATGACATGCTCATTACTACCATCATCGTCTTGTACCAGAACCATGGCGATTGTGCAAAAAGAGGCAGCCATATAGAGTGAATAATCGTGATGATAATTTGGGGGATGCAAAAGAGGAGCATTGACAAGCATGGTCTTCAGTGCATCAAAATATTTTTGGGCAATCTCATCCCATAGGAACGAGATGCATTTCTTAAGCAATCGCGTAAAACCTTTGGCTACCTTAGCATAGTTCGGTATGAAACGACATAGGAAATTAAATTTCCCTTGCAAACTCTGCAACTGGTATAAAGAAGAAGGGGAGGGGAGATAAATGATAGCTTTGACCTTAAGAGGATCGATATGAATACTGTCTTTGGAAATGAAAAAATCAAGGAATCTGTCAGAATCGACGCAGACGAAACATTTGTGTGGATTAAGCCGAATGTTGTAGCACCTACAATGAAGAAAAATTTGACGGAGGTGTTCCAGGTGGTCCTGACGCTTAGGGAATGAGACGAGAGGTCATCCATGTAAGGTTTGACAATGTGCTTAATATCGTGAAATGCATACAACATTTCCCATTGGAACATGGAACCAACATTTTTCAGGCCAAAAGGGAGCTTCTTGTACACTAAAGTGCCCCATGGACAGATGAAGGCGGTTTTATGTTGATCACCCGGTAGTATATTAATTTCGTTATAACCAGAGAACCCGTCCATAAGGGAGAAAATATCACTCCCATCACACTCGTCAATGATCCGGTTGATAAAAGAAGTGGGATAGTTATCCTTGGGAAAATCACGATTGATATCGCGGTAATCCACATAAACTCAAATGGTGCCCTGCTTTTTGTCTATAGGGAAAATGTTAGAGACCCAATCTGTTAATGGGATCAGATAAATGAAGCCTACTTTCAGAATTTTTTCAAATTCTCCCTTTATGGTAGTTTCCTTTCTAGGGCGCATGGGACGAAGGCATTGGAAAACAAGTTTCTTATTAGGGTAAGTAGGTATCTCATGAATGACTATACTCGGATCAATACAGGGCATTTCCTCGTAGGACCAAGTGAAAACTTCTCGAAATTCGTGGAAGAGGCTAGTATAGACCTCGATCTCATCAGGAGAATAGATCACCCCAATGTGGATGTTCTCGATAACCCCCGGTTTAATAGAGATGTCAATAGGCATCGTTTGAGTGATATTTCCCATGTTGCCTTCTGTAAAAACTTCATGTGTCAAAATAGGCATTTGAAGCAGTTGGGAAAATGCTAGGGAAGCAAAATTCTCAAGACAAGTAGACATTGCCCCAAGACTAGGAAAAAATGAGGAATTATGATGACTGTCGTCCCAGGGAGGATCCCTAAGAGACAAAGCTTTTTATGATGGCTTCATCATTTGGAAACGTCTCGTTCAAGGGATCTGGAGAATTCGAAGCACCGAGCCACGGGGATTGAGAATACGTGTCGATAGGCATACTTGAAGAAGAATGATCAGAAGGAAAAGCTGAAGCCGAGATGACCTCACAATAATCAATTTCTACCTGGCTTAACTACATTACGTCGCCAAAATAATCAACATGATCAGGAAAAGGGATGATCCAGGGATCAGAAGAATTGGAGATCATATTGACCTGAGCAGTGTTGGGCGGAGAAAGAGAAAAAAGACCCGTAAGGGCAGGATATTTTAAAGTCCTAGCCCTGCACTTTCATAAGGCATGGGAATGTGGTCTACATACGAAACATTTCTCTCTCAAGAAGTGGAAGTGAAAAAGGATAACTGATCAACAATGATAATATTTCCTTTGTGCTGGAAACGAAGAACGCGAAAGGGAGTGGACGATACTCATAGCATGGCGTGAGTCCAACTCCGACCGAGGAGGAGATTATAGTTGGGTTTGGTGTCAACGACTTCAACCTAGACATTAACCATTTTTCCTTCCAAATGTGATAGGTAAGCTGGTGAGGATACCAAGAGGGCGAGATTCGCTTCCGTCGAAGGCCTCCAAAGCATTTGGAGACTGGTTAATGGCTGGAGAGCTGATGGATTTACAACATGCAATAGACATGAAGCAAGTAGATGCACCTTCATCTACGACTGCTCAATGGATATTCTTACCATTAATCCAAACTTGGATAATCAAATAAGTTGGTGAGGAAGACACGGGACAAAATTTTCTAGATCATAAGTGATAAGGCTCGAATTGACAGGGTCAATTCCTATGGTAGCGGATAAAAATGCCTTCCGTTGTGACAAACATATATGAAGTACCTCCAACACGGACATAGCGGATGGCGCCTGAGCTAAATCCTCAACAATACTATAATGATGAGCAGCACGAGCATTCGGGTTATAGGAGGACTTACAAATCACGCCTTTGGAAGGTGGCGGTACAACGGGCTCAGAACTAGGCCTTTCAATATGAAGAGGGCCAGAAGTAGATAGGGGAGAGGGAGTGGGAGAATCTGCAATTTCTTTCCTTGCTTCTTGATGCAGTTTTGTATAACCTTTTGATCTTGTAGTAATAGATATGGGTGCATCACCATTCATCATGAAAAATTGAGAGCCAAAAGGGGTGGAGGACTAGGGTTGCTCCACCATTTGAGTTTGCTGTGACGGGAACAATTCCTTAAGAACAACCGGAGTTCCTTGGGCGCCTTTGAGCAGTCGACTCACTTCGGCCCATCATGGACAATCCTTGGTGTAATGCTCATCGTCACATATCAGACAAGGATACTTCGGTTTACGTTTTGAGCCATCATTAGTATTGGTTTTGGGCGAATCCTGTTTCGGGGTATCAGCTTTGGCCTTGCCTTTATCCTTCTTCATACCTTTGGAATATTTTTCTGCTGAGGTGGACTGAATGACATTCACTTCTGCGGTTTTACCATGATTGGAAGGCGGCTAAGAAGATCGGTAGAAGGGGTGGATTTCTGCTTCATAGGATTAGGAGTACACTTACGGGAAGCCTGAGAAACAAAACCAATGATACCGTCAACAGATGGTGTCACTGGTGCTTTGAAAGTTCCAGGTCATGGAGCATCGGGAAAGAGATCATAAAGCATGATAGGCTAATGAAAATCATGTAACCACACTAATGGATGGTGTAGAAGAAGCCACACAAACAGTGGGCTGGGTTGGGACAGACGTGACAACTGTCTGAACAATGGGAATCGAAGAAGATGGACCTGACACAAACGACCCTAAAGAATGAGTCGCAGTACTTGACCATAACGGGTTCCGGTACAAAGATGAAGCACTAGAAATTAGCTATCCCAAAGTATGATAACTAGCTGGGAGAGGCTGAGAGGAAGGCTGAGTCATCTCATAAGGAAAATTTTCGGGAGGGAATTGATATTCCCTAGCAGATATGAGAGTCTCTTCACTACTAATAGGACTCGAGGAATCCATGTCGGACAAAGACATGCTGTCAAGTAAAAGATGGCGAGTGGTAGATGGAAAAGCACTCAATAATGGTGTCACACGAAAATTTGAGAGTTGAGGGGGATCCTCTCTTAAAAAGAAAAAAGGATCTAGGGGCTACCAGTTGATGTCAAACAACTCCTCAAGGGGAGACCAAGTGGCAAGAGGTTGAATGCTCGGGATGACGACACTTTCAAGGTCTTGGGTCCCAACAGATGGAGGTGTCTGAGAAGAGACTCTGGGGAGAGACTCTTCACCACCAGGTAATGAAGAGGAGGATGAAACAGGTGGTTCCTCCACGATGAATTTGTCTCATAAGAAGAAGAGGGAAGAGATAATTAATTCGAGGCTTTAACAACAATCATTAAGGAATTACTCATGATCCGTCCAAAAAATAACTTAATGGGCGTGTGATGTAATCGTGGGAAATTAATTTTATAACATTGAAACAAGACTCTGCATTTTCATGTTTTAAGAGTCGATAAAAGGACAAAAGGTGACTCTAGTCACTTTCAGTTTGAACGAGCTTGAAAGGACAAGTGCTTGATGATATTTTAAAATTTAAGGAGTCACAGAAAGATCAAAATGACTACTTAGGAACTCTAGGCAAAAGGGTGTACCAAGCTCCTGTGAATTGCAATATACACGTTGGAAAATAAATTTACCAAGGACTTAATGTGCGTGCAGGTAGTCTCCCTGAATGTTGTGTTCAGTGTATCACGGTTACAGGGTGGAATACTCGACTTCCTATGGATAAAGGATTGCAACCTAAAAGGGTCTCCCTTTATATACACGACGGTACGGGGAGCACAAGTCCGTACTAGCGCTATCTAATGCAATATTTCAAGCGAAAACTGCTAGGTTTAATGATGCCAGAACGCGTCACTAGCCTAGACCTCTAAGTGTGAGCATTAAGTTTCAATGCTTCCTTAGGTTGATTGAGTTAATTTTATGGTTTATCTTGAAAGTATGTTTCAGTTTCAAGGCCCTACCAAATGTTACCTCAAATCTCTAATGTGAAACTATATGAGAGAAAGAATACCATTTTATTTCAATGAAAAGCTAGCTAAGTGAAGGATAGAGGTTTGCAACAAAGCAACAGTCAATCAAATGCAAGAATGACAATTTACCTTATGCTACTAACACAGCCAAAGAAGAAAATGAGAATTTTTTCTTTTGTCTCTTAGTTTCCAATGAAAAAGAAACCTACTAATGCAAAAGATCAGTTTAAATTTTCGAATGAGAAGGAAGAATGCAATTTTTTGTTCTTTTGTATAAGTGAGAGGAGACAATGCAATGCTACACACAAAAAACAAATACTAGCTTCGAGTAGCTCTGAACGAAATCATCAACACATGAAGAGATCAGCTCCAAGAAAAAATGTAGACATGCACTAAAAAATAGGCATGCATCTCTTACGAAAAATAAAGGGCTTTTAAGTCGACTCAATGAGCAATGTGATCTATGCTTGGGGCGATAAAGGGACAATCAAACAAACACAGAACGAAAGCTTGACAACCCTACTTCTCATACAATCAACTGAAAAGGCCAAGCAACCACATGAAAAGGCTGAACAATGAACGACCAAACTGACTCATAAACAGGCTAGACACCCAATGAACATGCGACCAAGCGAATGGTTCGAAACACCTAGAAACCCTAGGATGGACAAGCCACACAGTTTGAATGAGATATAACGCAAATTGAAACGAATGAGACATCCAAGAAAAAAGAAAAGAGACAGATGGATCAATCCAATAGGAAAAACCAATATAAAGGAAAAGACACACTAGAAACTCAGTGGAAAAATCCCAAAATCCAACCGTACAAGAATAGGCGCAGTTGTTCAGCGACATTCAGAGCCGAGCAGGAAAAATCGCGCTTGCATTAAAGACAACTCGCGTTGATGGGCGCGACTGTCAGACAATCAGTAGTGCCGAGCAAGGAAAGGAAGGAAAAAACAAAGGGTTTTTTGAAAAAAACTAGGCTTATCACTCAAGAGAAAGGCTAGATGGCCAGAAGCAGTCAAACAAACCAAAAAATAGAGAAACGAGAATTTTGCCAAATTTGGACAGACAATCAAAAATTCAAAATGAAAAATAAGAGACAACATGCATGGATCATCCCCAATATGGTCGCCAACTTGTTGTGAAGGAAAATACCCTTTGCGGGCAAAGGTGATCCCTCTAGCCCTAGGGTGGTTCTAACAACAAGGGAACATGCTGGTTTCTAAATTCCTAGTTCATAAACGAAATGCATATTGGAATAGTTGTCCTACCTCAATCCAATTCTCTTGATGTAGTACGTTGCAGTGACCTCTTGATCTTTTTTCTTCAAGCCTTGTGCTCTGTTGGTTGCGATATTCACACACCTGCACAAAGATCAAGAAAACACTAAAATCATACTAGCATATATGTTCATTTACAACTACTGAACTAGTCAAGGAGAGTCATAAACTTCGAATACTAACATAGAAAAAGATGGAACTTGAAATCAGCCATGTTATATTAATATATAAAAGGGATTTTACAACCTACGCCTTGACGCTATATACCTCCTTTGACGGGTTCAGTCGGGCACGTCTCAAAGCATTCATTCTTCGATTCAGCTCAAAAGAGGCGAAAGGCTCAAACTCTCTCTCACAACTATGGACTATTCTCTGCTATAAACTCTTGGTCTATTATAGCTATGTTTGGCTAGCAGAATCAATGGGATGAAGAGGGATTTATAGGATTAGAGGAAGAGCTTTGGGATCCACTTATGGTGGAGGAAAGGTTTATCTCTTTAGGAAGTGTTAGGTCCCTATATTACTAGTATAGTCCCTTATTGTTGTTAGTGTAACCCCCTTATTGTTATTATTGTACCCTTGTAACCCCCATTTTGTTATTATTGTGCCCTTAAATTATTATTGTTAGGGTGGCTAGGATTACATTGTGGCCCACTAGGATTACATTATGGCCCCATGGACTCCTATATATAGAAAGGAGGTTTTGTAAATTGTATCATCCAAGAATTGTTCATTTATGTAATGTATTGGAGGTTTCCTCCTCGAAGTGGCTTATTTCTAAGGCGTTGATATCTCTTTTCTTCTATTTTTGGAGCTGGTTACACAACATTTGGTATCAGAGCTTTGGATTCTAGGGTTTCGCTGCTCCAAACAGGTCATCGTGGAATTTTCGCTATAAGTATTTTTCTACGAAGTTTCAGAAGTTGAAATGTTTAAGGTGTGAATCAGAAATCCCGAGGAATATTGTCTAAAAATTTCAGAGCTTGGTTCGCAATATTTTCGGAGATACGATATGTGGAAGTTAGGTATTTTTTCAGGCTCCTAAACAGGTCATCCTGGAATTTTTTCTATAAATTTTTTTCTATGAAGGTTCAGAATCTGAAATTCTTATGGTGCGAAGTTGAAATCCTGAAGAAATTCATCAAAAAAATTTAGAGCTTGGTTCGCAATATTTTTGGAGATATGATCTGTGGAAGGTAGTGTTTTTTCAAGCTCCTAAATTTCATCTCAAAGAGGTGATTGTGGGAAAAGTTCAATAACTCTCTCTCTGGGCATCGGATTGGAGTGCCATAAAAATTGGTCGCAAGTACATGGACTGTAGTTTCTTGGTTAGCAATTTCAGAGACGAAGGATGAAACAATGACACGTGGAAAGTCGTACAAGTTTGCTCTACTGAACCAGTCCATAATTAGGTCATGGTGGGAGATTGGACACAACTTTGTCTTGGAGAATCCAAATCAGGTCAGACCTATGGCATTAAAAATATAATTCAGAGGGCTACTTTGGTACCAAAAATCAAATATTTAAGTGTTGCAATCACAAATATAATCCAATTTCAATATCGAGCTCCTCAAAAGCAAGAAAAAGGTGTGTATTTTTTTTTCCGAATTTCATAAGTCTTGTTTGAAGAATCAATTTGAATTGATTCCAAGGGCATATTGTAGAATAGATATCAGTATTGGGTTCTAAAATATGCCCCGTAAAAATAATTCAACACCCATTAAGCCTTCGAAGGCTCTACTATGACTCATGAAGATGAAGAATTGCAACATGATCTATCAAAATTACAAGAGCAAGTGCAAATAAATTTCACTTCGCAAAGAGCAACAAAAAATGAAATGGAAGTTTAAAGAAAGGCGTGGAAGCTAAGATGGATGGCATGAAAGCTAATATGGATGGCGTGAAGCTAAGATGGAAAACATGAAGAATGATCTAAAAGCAGACATGGAAGGTTTGACAAAGTTGATACAAGAAATGCTTCCTAATGGTGAAAAGATAGTAGAGGAAAATCATGATGAGAACAAAATAAATGTTAATCATGATTTCATAAACTCTAATTTTGGATGGAAGAACCACCATATTCCAAAGATGGATATGAGGAAGTTTGATGGCAAGGATCCCGTAACATGGATACTACAGATGGAGCAATATTTTGATATCAATAATGTGCAAAACACACAAAATTTACCATTGAAACTTTAAATTTAGAACAAAATATATTTGTATGGTATCGATGGCTTTGCTCTCATAAAAAAATTGTCACTTGGTAAATTTTTACGGAAGAAATGATAGCACATTATGAGGATACAAAGAGCAACACCTTTTTTATCCAATTGATAAATCTCAAACAAAAGGGTTTAGTGGGGCAACACGTTGAGGAATTCCAAAAATTGAATATAAGGGTAACTGATGTTCCATAGGAACACATGATCGATCTCTTCATAGGCACTTTAAAGGATAATATCCAACATGAAATTCACGTTTTGGAACCAGATTCATTGAAGAAGGCATTCAGGTTGGCAAGAAAAGTTGAATGTAAAATAATGGCGACAAGGAAGCCTACCACTCAATTCTATAAAGAAGGAAGTGTTGCTACGCCTAGATTTCCACAACCTACAAGGTTGACACCACAAAAATTGGAAGAAAAAAGAGCAAAAGGGCTTTGCTATAATTGTTATAGCAAATACACTAAAGGTCATAAGTGTGCTAAGAAGAAATTATTTTACATAGATTTTGAAGAGGAAGAAGAAAATGAACAAGAAGAGGATATACACCAGGAACCAGCCCTAGAAGAGGAAGAAATGAATCCGACCATATCGTGTAATGCCCTGGCAGGAATTACCACTCCTCAAACTCTCAAGATAGCAGGACAAATCAAGAAGAAAAAGGTAATAGTGTTGATTGATTCGGGTAGCACCCATAATTTTATTCATTGTAAGGTAGCCAAGGAATTAAATTGTTTCCTATACCCAGCACCAGAATGTCAAGTGATGGTTGCAAATGGAGGAACTATAAATTGCTCTGGAAAATGCCATAATATCAAGGTAACCATGGGGGAATATGAATTGACTAGTCCAATTCTTTCCATTCCTATGGGAGGTGCTGATGTTGTACTAAAAGTACAATGGTTGCAATATTTGGGGACGGTAGCTTTTAATTTTCAAGAAATTTTCTTGAATTTTTTTTCAGAAGGAAAGGAAGTCGAATTACGGGGTATTGAAGGGAAGTCGGGAAGGATAATAAGCTCTAATGTCATGAAAAAGCTTCTAAAGAAAGAACAACGAGGCTTAATTGCACAATTATGCTCACTAGAAGTTCCGACATCAAAATCATCTATTTCTGCAGATCTCCAACAAGTCTTGGACAATCATTCCAAGGTGTTTGAAACTCCCAAAGGACTCCCACCTATTCGTGATCATGATCATGCTATTCATTTGATTCCAGGAAGTGTTCCTCCAAACATCGGGCCTTATAGATATCCTTACATCCAAAAGAGAGAAATTGAACGTATGATTGCAGAAATGTTAGAGGCGGGTATAATTCAACCTAGTCAAAGTTCTTTCTCTGCTCCTGTAGTATTGGTACACAAGAAGGATGGATCATGGCGCATGTGTCCGGATTATAGGGAGCTCAATAAGCTCACCATTAAAGATAAATTTCCCATTCTGTGATTGATGAATTATTGGATGAATTACATGGAGCAATTTATTTTACCAAGTTGGATCTTCGTTCAGGATATCATCAAATTAGAATGAAGACTGAAGATATTCCAAAAATAGAATTTTGAACTCATGAGGGTCATTATGAATTTTTGGTCATGCCTTTTGGCCTTACCAATGCACCTTCTACATTTCAAGGGTTGATGAATTCCATTTTCAAACCCTTCCTTAGAAAATTTGTGCTAGTATTTTTTGATAATATACTAATCTACAACAGGTCTTGGAAGGATCATGTTCAACATGTTGACAGGGTGCTCAAACTATTGCAGGAGAAACAATTATATGCAAAAACATCCAAATGTTTCTTTGGAGTACAAGAGGTGGAATATCTGGGTCATATTATATCTCACGAGGGTGTTAAAGTAGACCCTAACAAAATTAAAGCCATTGAGGAATGGAACGTCCCCACGACCATAAAGCAGTTGCGAGGATTTCTCGATTTAACAGGGTATTATCGCAAGTTTGTTAAGAATTATGGGAGAATAACACCACCTCTAACAACATTATTGAAGAAAGATGCATTTTCATGGACTCCTGAAGCAACTAAGGCCTTTGAACATCTTAAAGAGGCAATGTGCCTAGCACCGGTCTTAGCTACGCCAGACTTCACAAAAACCTTTATTGTGGAATGTGATGCCTCAGGAAATGGAATTGGTGCAGTTTTAATGCAGGAAGGAAGACCCATTGCTTTTGAAAGTCGTCAAATCAAAGGAAAGTATTTACAGAAACCTATTTATGAGAAGGAAATATTAGCAATACTGCATGCACTAAAGAAATGGAGAACTTACCTAATGGGAAGACACTTCAAGGTAAAAACTGATCATGATAGTCTGAAACACTTTTTGGAACAAAGTCTATCTTCAGAAGAGCAGCAAAAATGGGTCACAAAGATGTTGGGTTATGACTTTGAAATAATCTACAAAAAAGGAAAGCTTAATGTTGTTGCAGATGCACTCTCAAGGAAGAATGAAGAGGTGGAAGCATTGCTTTGTGCCATTTCTATTATCCAACCAGATTGGATAACTGAAGCAAGAGATGAATGGAAGAAGGACAAAGATGTATGGATACTCATTCAAAAGTTGCAGCAAGATCCTAGTACATCTGATACATTTAGGTGGAAAAATGATTCCTTATGGTACAAAGATCGCTTATATCTTTGTAAGAATTCCCAACTAAAACAAAATATTCTTCTGGAATTGCACACTTCTCCTTTAGGAGGACACTCAGGATTTTTAAAAACTTACCACGGGGTGAAGAAAGATTTTTTTTGGGATGGCCTTAAATCTGATATTCAAAAGTTTGTGGCAGAATGTTTGGTTTGCCAGCAGAATAAAGTTGAGACAATTAAGACCCTGGGACTTCTACAACCTTTATCCATTCCAAGTCAACGTTGGGAGGAGATTTCAATGGATTTTATCACGGGTTTACCTAAGTCCGAAGGAAAGAGTGTCATCATGGTGGTAGTTGATAGACTTACCAAGTATGCACACTTTTGTGCATTATCTTATCCATTTAAAGCAAGTACAGTTGCTACTACATTTATGGATAGAATTCAAAAGCTACATGGAAGCCCAAGGGTTATTGTGAGCGACAGAGATCCCATTTTTACTGGAAATTTTGGACGGAGTTATTTTCTTGTTTGGGTACTCAATTAGCTCATAGCTCATCTTATCATCCTCAATCTGATGGTCAAACTGAGATAGTAAATAAATGTTTGGAAGGATATCTTCGTTGTTTTGTATCTGATAAACAAACAAATGGGTCAAGTGGTTACCTCTCGCTGAATGGTGGTATAACACTTCCTTCCATACTGCAGCAAAAATGACCCCATTTATGGCACTTTATGGATATCATCCACCATCGATCACATCATCATTAAGGGAAAATTCGAAGGTTCAAGCAGTGGAAGATCACGTCGAGCATCAGCAAGAAGTTCTCCAACTCTTAAAGGATAACCTGAATTTGGCACAAAATCGAATGAAACAACAGGCAGATCAACATCGCAGCGAGAGAAGTTTTGATGTAGGAGATTGGGTATTTTTACGGCTACAACCATACAAACAAATGTCCTTGAAGCAAGCTAAGAAGGATAATAAATTATCGCCAAAGTACTATGGTCCTTACAAGGTGTTGCAAAAGATTGGTACTATGGCATACAAATTGGAGCTTCCTGCTTCTTGGCGAGTACATCCAGTTTTCCATGTTTCATGCTTAAAGAAGGTTATAGGTGAAAATCTTCCAGTTCAAACAATATTGCCAGAACTTGATGAGGAAGGAAAAATCATATTGGAACCTGAAGCAGTCACGGAAACAAGAACTCGACAGCTATGGAATCGATCAATTTCGGAGTATCTCATCAAGTGGAAGAACTTACCCACTGAAGATTCTACATGGGAGGATGAGAATTTTATACAGAAGCACCCAGAGCTACTCAAGTGTTGAGGACAACACTTTTTTGAAGGAGAGGGGCATGTTAGGTCCCTATGTTACTAGTATAGTCCCTTATTGTTGTTAGTGTAACCCCCTTATTGTTATTATTGTACCCTTGTAACCCCCATTTTGTTATTATTGTGCCCTTAAATTATTATTGTTAGGTCGGCTAGGATTACATTGTGGCCCACTAGGATTACATTATGGCCCCATGGACTCCTATATATAGAAAGGAGGTTTTGTAAATTGTATCATCCAAGAATTGTTCATTTATGTAATGTATTGGAGGTTTCCCCCTCGAAGTGGCTCATTTCTAAGGCGTTGATATCTCTTTTCTTCTCTTTTTGGAGCTGGTTACACAACAGGAAGTTTCATTTTGTAGGAACTAGAAGGCTAAAGAGAGAAACTCGACCACATCCAATCGAAAAAACATCGACGACTCTACTCACGAAGCTGTTAGATATTAGAAGTTTCGTTTCCATATTAAAAAACCTTTGAAAAGTAGCTCACTGCAGGGGCTCTTCAGAGACAGAACGACTGTGGCGCGAGGCCTAGTGTAAATTTGGCCATCGGCGCGAGGACATAACTACACAACAACACCGACCCAAAACTGTATGTTTTTAAGAGTCTACTTTAGGAATGGTCAACATAAATTTTGTTCCTGACATGGTAAGGGATGCAATGAAATTAATAATGATGTGTGACAATACACAGGGTCACTATAATGTTCCTCCAATATTCAGAATAGGGAATTCAGGGATGGTGACAAAATGCTGTGTAACACCATCCCCAACTAGGAATGACATTTTGTCAAACACTTGGCATGAATGAAATCTATAGGTATAGGGTACAAGACAGAGCATGAATGACTGAAAAATATTACGAGACATTACCAGAAGGATCATCAACCTCTTCCTTGAACATATATGACATCAATTAGGTCTTGCATCCATTATTTTAACAATTACAAGTAAATACATGAAATAACCATGACATAAACCAATCATTTAAACATTCTTATAGCTATCATAAAACCATGGAAATGACAGTGAGATAACAACCATAAAATACGCACATTAATAAGGACAAAATCAAGACAACTTATCTTCCATTATACCTAGGCAATAACCAACCAAGTTCGAGACTTCCACATATCACCCGACCATAGACATGGCTGACCCAAATCTCCCTTCAGTAAGTCACCCTCGTGCCATATTCCAAACATGAATGTGGGATCTCATGGATAAACCAATCCAAAACACAACCATGGAATCCATAGGTCAATCCACCTCCACCCTCACCATACCATGATCACACCAAAATTGGTGGTCCGATCACATAACTGAACCAAACTTGGAATGCCATCCAGAATCCATCACTAATATTGAGGAATTTTTTGTCTCCCTGTATCTCAGGATTTACCTCAATCCAATCCCAGATCTCCAAGCCTTAAACTAAGACACCACCCTCAAGCTTTACCATGTATATTTCCATACCAATCAAGGGATTCCTAGGCCTTTGTGTAATATTCCAAATTGGAAGTAACATCAATACAAGACATAATAATATAAAAAAAAAAAATTCTAAACATGAAATAAGAGGGATAAATATGCATCCATTATTTATTAAAATATTAGTATAAATAAACAAAAATATCTCTAGGGTTAAGCCACTCAAGCAATAAGAACAATCCTCCAATGATCAAAACAATCAGCACATGAGTTGTTGCAACTGTATAGAATGCCGGAGAGCAGTGAAAGCACTGTCTATATCAGTGTAGCTATTGCTATAAACATACATAAATGATATATGGCTGGTAGAAACAAAAGAAATGCCTAGAAAGAAGATGCGGGCTCTAATACATGATTTCTAGCCAACCTGGAAAAGATTGCTAGAAATACCAAGAAATATACAATGTGACAAATAACCCTAGGGTTGATATGTCAATGCAAACTAGATCTGAATACAATGAGGTTATGACAGATCTGAAATGATGATTTCCTCCTCCAATGGTATTTCCAAATAGAAGACCGATCCCTCTACTCAGAAATAGACCCTCCTGATGAGCTCAATGAACCCTCCCAGCAACTGCCTCCAAAAATAACGCAGTTCTGGTTTATGACTGTGCTGTGAGGGATGGTAGATGGTTAGAATAATGCCAAAGATGTAAAAATATGCCCAGGAGCCCTCCTTTCTGATCCTCCAATGTATAGGCTACCTCTCCACTGAAAAGAAGCCCAGAAATGGCTCAACGTGATCCTCCTTTGCTGCACCCTGCAACACAACCCAACTCTAAACATAAACTGCGCTGTATCTGAAGGAGGTAGCTTGGGAAAAATGCCAGAATGAGGAAATGCATCCCAAAGAACCTCTCCTTCCTTGAGGATGAGGTAAGGATTCCCGATCAGGAACACCCTTGTGCTAAACAACACAACAACCCTGCTAAACAACAAAGGAATGCAAAGTCTAAACAGACCAATATCAAATGATAATCTAAAACATGAATAAAAATGGATGCCATCCCGTCCATATATAGTATGTTAGCCTTATCACATTGGGTCCATCCATACTTGCCACTAAGCTCATGCAAGTTTTCCTCCACTAAAACTACACTGTCTCATCATGAATGCCACTCCTCCATGACAATGCTGTTGACTTGGTCAAAGTTTACCTCTTCAACATGTATCTCCTCCAATTCACACCCAAAGGTGCTTAATCCAGCTACTTTCTCCTTTCACATTAGGAGTGTTATTATTCCTTCTAAATGGTTTTAGGGGGGCCTCCCTACCCACTTATTCACCTACCTAGTGATAAAACAAACTATAATATTCCATTTAGATGTAGGCTAAATTTTTGGAATATTACAGTCCTCCCCTCCAAAATGTTGCTTTTCCTCAAGCAACTGAAATGTGGAGAAAAATTACTCCCTTCCTCTTCTTGTGGCCTCCTCATCAATGGTCCCCACCACTTCTCAAAATAATCTGCAATAAATCTTCCCTCCAATTGTTCCTTCCAAGTATGCAAACCCAAATGGCTCACATCATGAAAAAGTGTAAGGTGTAAGTGGAAACCTTCTTGCTGTCCAATGGCCTCCTCAAGGTAGGAGTGATGATAAACATAGGGAATCTCATTCGCAATGAGAGTCTCCCATACCCATGCTATCATCCAAATGAAATGAGCCATTCTAGGTATCTCATCAAAGAAATCCTCAACCCCTGGTTTATGCAATGTATTGGGGCTTCATGGAGAGATTATATTTTTCCACCCAAGTTGTTTCTCTCTCCATTTATGGTAAGTGTGGGGGGGCTGCTGATCTTGGGCTGAAATTTCACGGCCTCTAAGAATGGCCCAAGCTACCCCACCAAACACAACATCCATGAAGTGCCTCCTCCAAGAACTCAAGTTCTCCAAATGGCTTCTGCCACATGAAGAAAAGAGATGTAGTGTGGATATCATGGTTTTCCCATTGTTTCTCCTGAAACATGCAACATGTAAGTAGGGAGAATCATACTCCCAAAGGGCACCTCCAACTCTTGTTCCACTCTCCCAACAAAAATTCTCATAAACATAAGAACATCACCAATATATGGAAGCAAAAAGCAATGAAAACAACTTGCCATATGACAACTAAGAGGTGGATCATAGTTCCTCAGATGGAACCAGCGCAGTGCATCCCCTGCCTACTTCAAAACAAAGAATAACAAGTGTCTTTTCAGCCACTTTTTTTCCGCCACAATCATCCTACAAGATAGGATCATGGAAGTAAAATGTGATGCCAATGGTGCACACCAAGAATCATGTGGCCTCCCCCACAAACCACCGATAGAATGGCCAACCTCAATGCTACAAATGGCCTCAAGTACATTACAATACAATATATAAGAAGGAATAATCCTCCTTGGTACAACATGCTGCTCATAAAAAGTGAATAAGTACAAATCATAATGCATAAATGTACCTTCTCTACTATGTACTTTGGTCCTTGAGCTGAAATGGCTCAATTGAAAGCTCTTCCTCACCCTCCATGAGTAGGGAAGTGGTTGTGACAACTTCTCCATCACCATATAGGATATGCATCTCTCCTCATGCTGATATACATCCCGCTGAATGCCCTCCCAAGTGAACTCCTCCATCAAGGAATGATATGCATCAAAGTGCATGGACAGAAAGTCCACATGTGCTGCATGTAGCAGCTTCTCCTTGAGCTCAGAAGCTGTAGTCAAGAAGACTCTGCCATAAGAATATATGACCTCATCATCCACCATTTATCTATCATCTCCCTCCAGGTCATCAAGGATCATGCAAGCACCAAGATCCTTGGAGTAATCTACCAAAATTTGAGACCTCCAATATGGATCAATCCTCCTAAGAGATAGTGCTGAAGGTCTAAAATGTGAAGCTCCCCACATGATGCTGTCTTTTCCTTTGAAATCCCTCATGCCAAAGTCATCCTCCAAAGTGCTTCCATGCCCATCATGTAGCTTCTCATGCTCAAGTAGAAGTGGTGGCCTTTGGAAGTTGGCCTCCCATGTGAAGCTACCATCCACAAAGAACCTCCTGATCTTGGCCAATGTAATGCATGAGTGGCCTCCATATACTGAAATATATGGGGAATTCCTCCCTCAAAGGAAGTACCCTCTATTTCTCCAAATCCATGGAGTGGTCTCCTTTCACCATGGGAGTTCCATCCTCTATCCCTGCAGCAAATTCTGTTAGCGCAAAATATGTAGGGAGAGTGGGTAATGCTGAAAAAGGGAGAATATCTCCCTCTTCCTTGAGTCTATCTCGAACTCTCTGCACTGTAATAGATCCCTCCAAAGTATCCACCACTCTGGGATCTAATAGTGGTGAATCAACTGGAAAGATGTCTCCCACCAACTCTAGATCTGGTGGCCTTGCAGGTGTAATGCCCCCATGTAGTGAGACATCAAAATCTGAAGTGGACTGTATATATGAGTGGACTGATTTGTCCCTCTCTTCACTGCGCAGTAAAATCTCCTTCTTTGGTGCATAAACCTCCTAAAATAGATAAAGGTGAATTCTCATCCTCCCTTGATGCCGATCCTTTTCTTGTTCCATCTCACAATCCATAAAAACTGATACAAGTTGCTCTGGAATTATGCTTTGGTTCCCACATGTTAGATCATTTGAAACTCCTTGCAAAGACACAAGGGCTCCTCTAATGGAAGCAATGGCTCCCTTCCCATATCCATGTGGTGATGGATCTCCTACTGATGGTACAACACTGTTAGCTCTTCTTTTCTCATCCTCTTCATCAATATGTGAGAATGTCTCATCATCAATGAGAGACCCTTGATATTGGTATTCCCTTGAAGGTGGAACCTTCATGTCTTCATCTATAGAAGAGGGCTCTTCAAGAAGTGGAGATCTTGCCCTTGGCAATGTATCATGCATGTTTCTATCCCCTTCAAAAGAAATATGGAGTGGAGTTGGAAAAATAAATCTCTCCAACTCATGCAAAGGTTTTGAGTTTTTGGGTTCAACAAGAGATGTTTTACAATGTTTAATATCAAATATTCTCACTAATTTCTTAGTGAACCCTGCATAAGTGTTTACATTTTCATGATAAATTGAAGCATAGCTATAAAACCACCAATCGTGGGCCATACCTTTGAGGTGCAGCGCTGCTACTCTAAGGGCCTCCTTTTCTGAAACTTGGTGTAGCTGAAAATAAGAATCTAGCTCCTTCACCCAAGCCTTGGCTATGCACTTCGCTGATCCGTCAAAGTTAGATAGAGAGATTCTACCTCTCCTGCTTCTATTATGGTTGCTGGATCTTATGTCTTCCTTGAGTTGGAAAAACCCTTGGAATTCCAAGTGCTCTTTGAATCTCAAAGATTGAGACTCATACTCCTGAAGATAGTCACTCGAGGTCTCCTCACTTGGTGCATCTTCTTCCTCCATTATTCTTGCAGTGAATGTGGGCCATAAGATGCAATGTGGATCTGCATGTGTGGCTGAATTTCCACACCCATCTTGTGAATATCTAGGGCTTTCTTCACTTTCAAACCCTCTTGGAATTTTTCTACACCTCTCCCCTTTCATCTCCTTGAGATCTTCTTTGATATTGTTAGTGTGAATCCTTTGTCGAAGTGTACGAAAAAAGACCACTTTAGCTACGCATAACTAATAGCCCTAACATCAAATGTGGCTGCCAATATCTTCAGATCTACAGTTAGTTGATCAAGACAAGAGCTGAAAAAAACTAGATCTATGCATAAAAAGACATTAAGCAGTAAAAAGAAGGGTTTGCTCCATATATCCAATAGACAAGACAAGAACAATTTTTGAAAGAATTTTTGTATTAAGGGCACCTGGGAGGAAAACAAGAAGATGTTTCCAATTCTCCTCAATGGGATGGGTTCTTGGAAGTCCTCAGCACTTCAGATCTAGCATTTCTCTCTCCTGTTGGTGTAGAAAACTCAGACAAAGATAGAACTCAAAGGGAGCTCACACAACAAATAATGGAAAATATGACAATGATAATGGCTCAAAGTCAGACCAAGAGTTTAGATCCAGAGTGATCTAATAGGCAACAAAAGGAGAAGAATGGTAGGAAAAACCCTCCTATTTATAACAAACTATTGGGTCATTCTAGATCTTGGTGCATGATTAAAATAATGTTAACCAAATCTAGATCCACCTTTTATGGAATATTTTATTATATTAGTTGGAGGGAAAAAGTATTTGACTTGGGTCAAATCCCTTTATTTGTCAATAATAAATAAATAAATGATTTATTTATCTTTTTAAGGAAGTGGTTGAAGGATAATCAAATAAATAATGATTTATTTAATTATTTGTGGGTGATTTGGTCATATTTAACAAGGAATATTATCTAAATAAGATTTAAATAACTATTCCTAGAAAATAATAAGATAAATAAAGGTTTATCTAATTAATTTCTATGTTTTGGGTTAAACATGAATAGGAATAATAATTAAATTATGGTTTAATTAATTATTCCATGAGGAAAATCAAACAAATATAAGTTTGTTTAATATTTCCTTTTGGGGTTTCCTATTTAGACCATAAACAACCTAATAAATGTGGATTATTAAGTTATTTGACATAGTGAGAGCAATTTTACTTAGGGTAAAATTGGTCTTACATGGTGTACTTGGGTCCATCTAATGATACTAGGTTAGATGACCAAAAAATGGTGTAACAGATTGCCCCCCAGCATGCGAGTGTTAGGAGCAAATCGTATGACCGAAGTACGTTGTAAGAACTCAATCACTAGACATCAAAAGGGAAGTCGGAGAGAGAGATGTAAGGTAGACTAATGTGCTGAAGAACTAGACCCTGAGGAGACGAGACTTACAGGTGCAACAAGTCTCTTTTTATGAGAGGGTACCTGTGCTAAAGGCGGCGGGGAGGCATACCTATGCCCGCCGAGACAAAGTACAAAAGAATAGTGTGTCCAGTAAACAAGGGACCGAACCATAAAGTACAGCCGGCATAAACATGAGCCAGATAAAAATACAATGAGGGATCCCACATACATGTTGTGCCTGGGATAACAGCCAGGACTTATACAATAATATCTTAATACATGAGATACAAATACAACCCAAATTCCCCCTATAAGCGGGGAAGGGCTCACAAAATCTGACTGATACATGCAAATCAAAGAGGCGCTGCAAGCGGCTAAGGCCGACATCATCAAATATATGGAGCTACATCAAGGGCTGCAATGAAGAGGTCATCTGGGCATGTGGGGGGCTACCTGCAAGGCCACCCAGATGTCTCATGAGGGCTGAGACATTTCACACACACCCGGGAATCACCAAGAGCTGCTGCTGCATCACTGAACCATCAAGTCTACGGATCTCGATCATGCTGAAAGGAGTTGGAGTGGAGAAACAATCAAGTCAAAGGGAAATGAGAGATCCCTTTGCCTGATCCGAGGCACCGAACAAGAGTGGAAGCTGGAACCAAGGTACACCGCCCTCTAGACCTGTCTTCTAGAATGAAGGAGCTGATGTCGACAGAAGGAGGTCCACCATAGGTGAGGCAATGAGAGATCCTCAACTAAGGCACGAGAGAAAATAGTAGAGCGACGAACAGACTAATACCGATGATGATGGTGGAATGGAGGGGATTGAGTAGCGAATGGACGACTTCCCTTGCTAGAGCATAAAGGGCATGAATGACATGGGAGCGACTGACACAATATCATCAGGGATAAGGGACAAAGGGACTGAAGGCCATAATGTGTGACACAAGGGAGAAACCAAGCAATGAAGGATGGAGGACTATAGTGGGGTACAAAGGGACTCGGGATAGACTCCATGAATGCGATGATGACTCCACTTGGATGCTCTAAACAAGGGCGACTTGATGGTGCTGCCACACAGTAAAGGTCCAATGGGGGACCATGAAAACATGAGTACAAGATGGTAACTCACGACGAAAATCAACACGAACAAAGACAAGTAAGGAGGCAAAATGGTGCCCCAAGTACAAGTGTTGTAAGTGAAGAAATGTGATTTTAAGGAGAGGGGAAGTGACCCATATTGGACAAAATGTGTCCTGGTGAAGTGTCAAATCACAAAAAACTAACATATACCCATTTGAGGGCTCGGTGAGAGCTTTCCAATGGTGTAGACGGTTTGTCAAACGGAGCTACGGTATGGTCGCAGCAGGCGAAATAAGAAACAAGGGTTCTCTTTTAATAAGGCAGTTTTCCCTCCAAATCCTCTCATTTGCTAGTGTTGCTGTGGTGAATGTAGAGAGGAGAGAAGGCCCTAAATCTTGCGGCGAGCGTAGCGGACAAACCGACCGTTGGATTCGAGATTCGTCAGTTGCAGGTAAGAGGCCTAACCTTACTCTTTCATTTTGATGGATTGAAAGTTCAGATTAGGGCCCAGAATCTCAGGAACAACCCCCCTTGCATCTTTTTGGCCGGGTCGCACTTTTTGGGCCAAAATCTGTGAGCTGGGATGCAGGTTTTGAGCCAAAAGGTGCGACATGTCCCAAGATTTGGCAAAAAAGTGCAACCTGGAAGATGAGGGGGTTTTAGTGCTGTTTGATGGCTGAGAGTTGGGTTTTTTGTGTTTGGTTACAGTATTCCCTATCTGTAGGCTGACAAAAATGATGTTTTTGTGCAGATATGGCAGATATACAGGTGAACTGGAGAGAGAGAGACCTGGGCACATTACGGGCAGAGATCCAGGCAGATTAGGGTGTCCGTCGTGTTTTGGCCAGGTTTGGGGTTCTGAAGTTTTTGGAGAACCCTTTGATGAGAGCTGGAGAGCCCTTGTTGGCCCGGATTATCAGTTATTGGGATCTAGAGCATGAGGTCTTTGTAGTGCAGGGGCACAGGATCGAACTGACAGTCCAGGATGTGTATTTCCTAGCAGGTCTCCCGCCACTTGGGATGGTGGGAAATACGCAGCCAGTGTTACCGCGGGGGCAGAACATCATGGAGTTTGTGGAGCGGCATTGTCGACCGGGTCTCCGAGTCAAAGGGACGTGGATACTGATCGGGGACCTAGAGAGACTGGAGACCCGAGCAGTGGCCGCAGCGGTGCTGCGAATCCTGGGCAGCCAGGCGTTCCATCACATCACTGGGGGGTAGATGATGATCGTAGAGAGTGTGTTGAGTGGGACCTACTATGGGTGGGCCCAAATGATGTTGGTGTCGTTAAAACGACAATTGTCACTATGCAAGCGGAAAGTGAACTGCGATTGCTCGTATGGGACTTTATTGTGTTCCTTCTTTTTTGAGAAGATCCCGACCTTACGACCTCGTATACAACTCCTAGATGGGGGCCCGAGAGAGCCCAGGATGTGCCGGTGGGGGCAGCTACTGTGCAGAGGAGGAGGAGGGGCGGTCGGACGAGTGTTTCAACCTGAGTTCTTTGCCCATTGGGATCAAATGCCGTTATACATAGACGACTATCCCTATAGTGGGATGAGTTATTGTGGGGATTCGGACCTACCACTTCTGCTTGGTCGATTATGGGGACCTGATGGTAAGTGATAAGTAACTATTCTTTTTTGGGCATGTTACAGTTAGTGAATAGTAGATAGGGTACTGATTCCTGTACTTTTGGTATGCAGATATAGCTCCGGTAAAACCGGCCGGATATATGGGACGACCAGCAGCATCTGGAGTTGCAGGTCCGAGTGGGTCGAGAGCAGCGCGTAATGAGGACGCGGCCGCCCTTCTGGAGGACATCCGCTGTAGATGCGAAAGGTTGCTGACCGGAGTGTCAGAGCGCGGGTGGCAAGACTTAGACGACTAGTACATAGAGCCATGCATTGGTCTACCCTTGGAATTGCGAGGTGTCATGCGGCGCATGGCGATGGCCGGTCAGGGGATACGTGATCTACAAGCTGCAGGAGCAGAGTCGTTGGCTCGGGATCCACCAAATAGTGATTAGTTGTGGGGCATGTTTTGCCACCTAGAGTGTATGTAGGGTCAGGTGGTGCCCCCAGTTTTGAGTTGACTGTAACATGCGATGGGCATGTCATATGTCACAGTTTGGAAAAGAAGCCGGGAGATCCTCTCTTCATTCATTTCTCCAAATAATGGAGTTATGCCTTTGTTTCTTCCGTACAACTTCTCTTTTCTGTGAGAAGCTTCTCCTCCTAATGGCATAATGTCTTGAATGCACAAGCTGAGCCAAGATTATGCTCTGATACCACTGTAATATTCCAAATTGGAAATAGCAGCAATACAAGACATAATAATGTAAAACACATCAAATATGAACATGAAATAAAAGGGATCAATATGTAGCCATTATTTATTAAGATATCAGAAGAAATATACAAAAATATCTTGAGGGTCAAGCCACTCAAGCAATAAGAACAATCCTGCAGTGATCAAAAATATCAGCACATGAGTTGCTACAACTGTATAGAATTCCGGAGAGCAGTGACAATGCTGTCTATATTAGTGTAGTTGCTGCTATAAACATACATAAATTATATATGGCTTATAGAAACAAAAGAAATGCCCAGAAAGAAGATTTGGGCTCTAATACATGATTTCTAGCCAACCCAGAAAAGATTGCTAGAAATACCAAGAAATATACAATGTGACAAATAACCCTAGGGTTGATATGTCGCTGCAAACTGGATCTGAATACAATGAGGCTATGACAGATCTGAAATTATGATGTCTTCCTCCAATGGTATTTCCAAATAGAAGGCTGATCCCTCTACTTAGAAATAGACCCTCCTGATGAGCTCAATGAACCCTCCCAACAACTGCCTCCAAAAATAACAGAGTTCTGGTTTATGACTCCATTGTGAGGGATGGTAGATGGTTGGCCTAATGCCAAAGATGTAAAAATATTCCCAGGAGCCCAAAAATGGCTCAATGTGATCCTCCTTTGCTGCACCCTGCAACACAACCTAGCTCTAAACAAAAACTGCGTTGTAGCTGAAGTAGGTAGCTTGGATAGAATGTTAGAATGAGGAAATTCAACCCAAATAACCTCTCCTTCCCTAAGTATGAGGTAGGGATTCCCGATCAGGAACACCCTTGTGCTAAACAGCACAAAAACCCTCCTAAACAACAAAGGAATGCAAAGTATAAACAAACCAATATCAAATGATAATCTAAAACATGAATAACAATGGCTGCCATCCCATCCATATACAGTATGTGAGCCTTCTCACATTGGGTCCCATCCATACTTGCCACTAAGCTCATGCAATTTGTCCTCCACTAAAACTGCGTAGTCTCATCATGAATGCCACTCCTCCATGACATCGGTGTTGACTTGGTCAAAGTTGACCTCTTCAACATGTATCTCCTCCAATTCACACCTAAAGGTGCTTAATACAGCTACTTATTCTTCCTCCTTTCACATTAGGAGTGTTATTATTCCTTCTAAAGGGTTTTAGGGGCCTCCCTACCCACTTATTCACCTACCTAGTGATAAAACAAAATATAATATTCTATTTAGATGTAGGCTAAATTTTTGGAATATTACACTTTGGGCATGAACCTGAGACCACCTCCACCCCTGATTTGAAATCTATTCGGAAATTCCAAAGCTCAAAACCGAGATCAAATTCCCAACACACCATGGAATCTAAAAAAAGGCAAGGAAAGTCTAAAATCAGTGTCATAACCCAAAAAAACCATGCCACCGACAACAAGGGAACCAAATACCAACATGCATAAGCCATGCATGTCCAAACCAACTAGGAAATCACACATGCAATATGTTACCTGTAAGTATTCCTGCTGAATCTGTTAGATCCTGCTCTTCCTTACTTGATCCTTGCTTTCCTTTCCTTTCCTTGTCCTTCCTTTTCTTGATTTCCTCTTTCTTTGCTCAAAGCTGAAATGATCCAAGAAAAATCTAAGTGTCCAAGAGTGTGTGAGAGAGAGAATAATGAGAGAGCTTCAAAATTGAACTCACAAAATATTTACTGAAAAAAGGTACCAATTTATCCTCATAATCATTTTTATTAATGAGGCCTCTATTTTCTTCATTTTCCATTATTTTAATTCATTTTCCTCCTCATATGCAACCCGTGACCTTTTTCCTTCATTTTCTCCTAATTTCCATTATTTCCATAAATAAATGTGCCAAAAATACTTTTTGTTTCTTTAATGCCTTAGCCATCACCTTTTTGCCAATTTTCCTTAGCCATAAACACATATTCAGTGATGTGAACTAGGATATCTTTGCCCAACATTTAACTTGGAATAAGTGTCCCTTAATCATGGTCTTATTTTTTCCTTTATTAACTTTTATTACATAAATATTTTGTCTGGGTTTGTTACAGAACCCTCCCCCTTTGGGAACGTCTTCCTCAGTGTTAAACCACACCTACACCTCAACAAAACCGTTGAAAAGAAAACAACTGCTCATGGAGCTTTATAACTTAGTTTGATGCAATTTTTAAAATGAGTAACCTACTAAACAGAAAAAACCATGATAACATGACCATATAACAACGACACCTCTTATTGGATATTTATAACTTAGCTCATGGCGGTATTTACATCCATATACATATGTACATGTACCAAAAAATCACCAAAACATATACCAAACATCAAACCAAAATTGATTTGCCTCAACTGACAAACAATGAAGGATACATGGCCCACCTCTGATCCGTCATCTCCCATGTACCTTCATCGGGCCCAAAGTGCTTCCATTGCACTTTAACCTGCTCGATGGCTCTATTCTAGAGCATGAGCTACTTCCATTGCAAAATGCACTAAGGTTCTGGTTGGAATTCTCCTTCTTGCTCCACCTTCAATACAAACCAATCAATAACATGAGCAACATCCTTTATATACATTTTAAGTAATGAAACACGAAAATTTCACTGTTGGAGGTAGTGCAAGTTGATAGGTCACTGGTCCTATTAGCACTTGTATTTTCATGCCACCCATCCCACCTTATTTTACTCTGCTTTCACCTCATCTCTATCATGATCATGGACCTCGTTTCATTTTTTAACCATTTTTCTCGAGGGTGCCCAAGTCATCATTGTTCACAAGAAATAAACCCTAATTTACTCTCCCACTGAGCTGGGGATTTTCATGGAAATGAGACATTTGAGCAAAGGGGGAATAAGGTAGGTTATTTTAGCAAGTATGAGGTCATTTCAGTACATAAACATCATGTCTCCATCATTTTTTGAGAAGTCATTCCAAGAGTCAAATAATTCGCCACATATAGGGTTGCTTTTTCTTCAAACTGTGTTTTTGACCCAAAAAACATGAATTTGAAAAATTTTGTCCATAATAGAAAAAGGAAGAAAAACCTCCTTCAGTTTTTCCACATTTGTCATGGTTTTAGAGAAATGTAAAAAATATAGGTGCCACAGGAGAGTTGCTGCACTTCTGGAGTGACCTTAGGAAAATCAAGTTTTCTCATATTTGGAGTATGCAAATGACTTTCTTGATAATTCAAATGATAAATATACAAATATATATTTCCAATGAGCTATCGTGAGCTCAATTTGGAGTTGAGGAAGGGCTCCAAAAGTTGCTTGCAACAAATCTCTCCATTTCTGCAACAACACTCTCCATTTCTGCACTTTTTGACTAGTCTTGGGAGAAGTGGATTTTGACAGAGAAAATGACCTTCATTTTGAAAATTGAAGGTAGTTCTTGAAATTATACTTGAAGGTATTTCCAACAATATATCTTGGATCCAATTTGGATACAACTTGCAAGTTAGGGTAAAATGGCGCTGTACATTTAACAATTGACTTATTTTTTTTGAGTTTTTTTACAAATGTGAATTTTACCTTGGGGAATCACGTTTTTACATCATGTAAATGATTAATATGAATGTAATTATCATGGTTTTACTATTTAATAGGGTAAATAAATTAGGTAAATCAAGCAAATGAGGTGTAATGAACAATTCACAAAAGTTAGGCATGAGTCACTTTGACCACCCTACATTCTAGGTTTCAATTCAGATTTTAAAAGTGGATCAAATCCTCCTCTCATGGATTCGACCCCTGAGGTTGGGAGAGGTTTTTTGAGGCCTATATCATGTCATTATTTACTCATTTTCAAAGGTTTAAGGTTGGAATCAGTTTTATATTTCTTAGTTGATCAAGGAGACTTTGTATTCAATTTTGGCCATTAATATAAGAGGAGTTGCAGCTATATTTATGGGATAATTGTGGTATTAAATGTCTTTCATCGTTTCTTCTTTAGTGACATATGTGTGAATGTATTTTTCATTTCCTTTCCATGTATATGATTATGATCTTTTATAAGTGTGAAATTCAGAATACATGCTAGCCATGCTCTGTTTTGGGTAAATGATCATATTTTGTTTCAAATCTTCCGTTTGAGAGAAATAAATCTCTTATGCTTCCCTGAGCCTCCTTACATTTTCTAAACCATTCCATAACCATTTCCCTCAAGTGATTGGCATTATACCTACCTTGCCCCATTCATCCTTGAAACCCTAACTCTATAGCCCTAACCTAGTTCTCCTTGACCTAATTTCATTATCCGCTGATTTACCCAACCAAAACCAAATCAAAACAACCCCTTGTACTCATTATCTAGCCTAAAACCCAAATTTCTCTAGCCCTCCTGGCTGTGGCCCTTTTGGAGAAATCCCTCTCCGGCTTGATGGGGCTAGCTATCAAGTCAAAAGCTTGGTTTGTGGTTACCTCTGTTGGGATTCCTTCCTCAGCCTTGGGAATCTGGTGGAGTGATAACAGGTCCAATCCTCTCAAGGATCTCAAAAGGCTTGCAATACCATGGTGCCAACTTGGCACATGATCCAATCCTCAATGAGATCTTCTCGGGAATGATGTGCAGATACACATGCTCCCCAACCTGGAACTCCTTAGATACCCTATGTTGGTCTGCATAACTATTCTGTCTATCTTATGCTGCCTTTAGATTTTTATTTATAACTTGCATTTCATTTTCCATCTCTGTAAACATGTCTAGCGCAATCAACACCTTATTAACTAGATCGCTACAAATGATGGGAGTATTACAACTCCGCCCATAGAGTGGCTTGGAGGGACTCATCCCCAATGACTCCTGATACCCATTGTTTCATGAAAAATCAACCAATGGTAGATAATGTTCCCATTTACACTACTGATACATCACATATATCCTCAACATGTCCTCCAAGATCCCATTGAACCTCTGAGTATATCAATTTGTTTGCGGATGATAAGTTGTGTTGAAGGCCAACTTAGTGCCCAAACCCGCAAACAACTCCTTCAAAAACTTGGGAGTGAAATTTGCATCCATGTCTGACACAAGTTTCTTCTGAACACCATGCAACCTAACTATGTCTCTAATGAACACCTATTCTACATCGCCAGCTCAATAGGTAGTATTCACTGGAATGAAGTGTGCAACCTTTTTCAACCTATCCACAACAACCATGATAGAATCATGGTGTCTCACTTTCCTTTGAAAAATTGTAATAAATTCCATGGAAATGACCTCCCATTTCCATTCTGGAATCACAATAGGTTGTAGTAAATCACCTGGATGCTACACTCCGACTTTACCTACTGAAATTCCAAAAACCTAGCCACGAACTCTGCTAATCCTTCCTCAGATTTGGCCAATAATAGAGCCTATTTACTATAGTCAACGTTTTATGATAGCCTGAGTGACCTTAATATGGTTTCAAATGAAAATCCATCCAGATCACCTTTTTGAGCTCACTAATTTCTGGCACATATATCTTGTCTCTAAACCTGACCAATCCATCAACCATGAGACGATAGTTCACATCCTGTACACCTACACCTGTACCTATACCTGTACCCTGCTGCAATCTATGCCTAAGCTCCATATGTATGACATCTTGTTGACCTACCACAAGGATCCTATTCTATAAATCCGTCCCATAGGAGTTCATATTTGCAATGTGATTTACTTGTGTCCGCCTACTAAGAGCATCTGTGACCCTGTTATCTTTACCTTTGACGTATTTGATCTCAAAATCAAACTCATTGATCATAGCCAACCATCTAGCTTGCTTGGAATTTAGATTCAGCTGGTCAGACAAGTACCTTAACACACTGTGATCGCTCATCAGTACAAACCTCCTGCACAGAAGATAGTGCCTCCACATCTTCAATGCATGGATGATTGTTGCTAGGTCAAGATCATGGGTCAGATAGTTTTTTTTTGTTTTCATTCAGTTTCTCTGACTCGTAGCATACCACATGTCCATAATGCATGAGGACTACAGCAAGCCCTCTTTTGCAAGCTTTTGTAACACTATAAACTCTTTGTCTAGAGTTGTGATATTTAACGCTCGAGCATGTGTTAACAACTGCTCAAGTGACTCAAGAATAACCTCACACTCCTCTGTCCACTCAAACTTATTACCTTTCCTCTACAGTGATGTAATCAGATAAGTAGTCTATGAGAATTTCCTTATGAATCTCGTGTAGTATCCTGCTAATCCCATGAAATATCTCACCTCATCTACATTTCTAGGAGCTTCCCACTCCATGATGGGTCTTAACTTTTATGGGTCCACTGTTATTCCCTCCTTGGAGACAACATGTCCCAAGTAATGTACCTCAATCAGAAAGAAACTACATTTTCTAAGATTAGCATACAACTGATGCTCTCTCAACAACCTCAACACTGTAGCCAAAGGCTCGACATTATCTTCCTCATTCTTGGAATATACCAAGATTTCATTACTGAAAACAATCATAAAATTGTCTAGATAAGGACGCAAAACACTATTCATCAAACACATAAAGGTAGTTGGAGCATTAGACAAACCGAATAGAACTACAAAAAACTCATAATGCCCATACCTGGTCTTGAAGGTTCTCTTGTATATGTCCTCCTCTTTGATGCATACCTCATGATATCCCGATATCAAGACGATGATAGCCCTTAATTAAAACAATTTCAAGGACGTAAGGAGGTACGTTCTAGTTTCGTAGCGAACCGGTAAATAAAAGTGCATGAGAAATTCCATTGCAAGAGAATTGAAATCTTGGAAGATTTCACGAGAAAGTTGAATGTAAAACTTTGGAGCGGCACTAGTAAGAGTCCTTTGTAAAAATCGTAAATGAATAGAATCATCAGTCTAGGAGTTAGAGGAGCACCATAGGTGATACGTCATAAATGTGCCTGGGGGTCTTCTCCTGACTTGCCTTCAAACTTAGGACAATCACCAGGAATCTTGGTGGGAACTGGGGGCCAATATGGATTATGAAGAATGGGATCATTTGTTAACTTCGACACATCAGGCAGTTCTAGTGTAGCAACGAATGGCAATTGTGGGTTAAAATTCATCGTATGCCTTTTATAAAGACTGACGTTAGGGTTCCAACAAGATAGAGAGAAATTTTGAGCCCATATGTTTTGTCCCGGAGGATTTTGTCCATAGGGGGTATAATTTTGGAAATTCTGCCCATATCCCAACTAGGGACCAGGGTACTGGTTCTGAGTAAACCACTGAGGTCTAGTTTGAGCAACGTACAGATTCTATTGCGGGATGAAAGAAATGCCTCAGAATTGACCTTGTGCCATCAAAGGTTGACTTTGGGAAACCATTGGTTTCCCTTGAGGGATTAAAGGTTGGACCTGTGGCTAAACAGGCTGTCCCTAGGGTCCAGGTTGGTCTGGATACCGAGGTTGAATAGGATGTCCCTAAAAACTAGGTTGACTTGATGGTTGAGATTAGCCAGGCTGCCCCTGTAGTCTAGGTTGACCTTGCTAGCTGACATAGGGTTGACCTTGTTGTACAAGAGGCGGGCCTTTCTGAACATAAGGCTCGATCTGTTGTACAAAAGTCAGTCTCTAAGGTGGATAAGCTTTCCCATGAGGAACATAAGGCGCTCCTTGCTGAATGTGGGGTTGACCCAAATGACCGTAGGGTTGTCCCTGTAGATGATAGGGTTGTCCTCGCGGGCCATAGGGTTGTCCTTGTTGGTATGTGAATGGATTCTGAGGTTGATTTGTTTGAACATATAATGGACCTGGCTGGACAGGTCCATGGTAATATATGTGATTCCCGAACTCATTGTAGAGATGTGGGGGATTGATCAGATCCTGAACCTGCTGAGAGCCCTGAGGGAGGTAGTTATGATGTTTATCAACCATCATATATTGGTCATACGACAAACCTCCTAGAATAGGATTAGAAGGGATATGCGTACTACTAATAGATTGATTGACTTCCGATACATGAGGTTGTGATCCACTCACAATGGGTCCAACAGACATCGCGAAAGCATTAGGATGCATAATGCGTTCCAAGAGTAGTAGAAACTGACGACAATCATGTAACCACACTAATGGATGGCGTGGAAGAAGCCACACAAACAGTAAGCTGGGTTGGGACAGACATGACAACTTTCTGAACAATGGGAATCAAAGAAGATGGACCTGACACAAAGGACCTTGAATAAGGAGCTGCAGTACTTGACCATAATGGGTTTTGGTACAAATATGAAACACCAGAAATTATATATCCCAAAGTACGATAACCAGCTGGGAGAGGCTGAGAGGAAGGTTGAGTCATCTCATAAGGAAAGTTTTCGGGAGGGAATTGATATTCCCCAGTAGATATGAGATTATTTTCACTAATAATAGGACTCGAGGAATCCATGTTGGACAAATACATGCTGTCAGGGAAAATATGGTGAGTGGTAGAGGGAAAATCACTAAACAATGGTGTCCCAGGCGAATTCGAGCATTGAGGGGGATCCTCTCTTAAAAAGAAAAAAGGATCTCGGGGCTGCCAGTTGATGTGAAACGGCTCCTCAGGGGGAGACCAAGTGGCAAAAGGTTGAATTCTCGGGATGACGACACTTTCAAGGTCTTGGGTCCTAACAGACAGAGGTGTCTCAGAAGAGACTCTCGGGAGAGACTCTTCACCACGAGGTAATGAAGAGGAGGATGAAACAAGTGGTTCCTCCACAGTGAATTTGTTCATAAGAAGAAGAGAGAAGAGATAATTAATTCGAGGCTTTAACAACAATCATTAAGGAATTACTCATGATCCAGCCAGGAAATAACTTAATGGGCATGTGATGTAATCGTGGGCAATTAATTTTATAACATTGAAACAAGACTCTGCATTTTCATGTTTTAAGAGTCGAGAAAAGGACAAAAAGCGACTCTAGTCACTTTCAGTTATAACGAGCTTGAAAGGACAAGTGCTTGATGATATTTTCAAATTTAAAGAGTCACAGAAAGATCAAAATGACTACTTAGGAAATCTAGGCAAAAGGGTGTACCAAGCTCCCATGAATTGCAATATACACCTTGGAAAATAAATTTACCAAGGACTTAATGTACGTGCAAGCAGTCTCCCTGAATGTTGTTTTCGGTGTATCACGGTTACAGGGCGAAAAAATCGACTTCCTATGGATAAAGGATTTCAACCTAAAAGGGTCTCCCTTTATATACGCAATGGTACGGGGAGCACAAGTCCGTACTAGCGCTATCTAATGCAACATTGCGAGTGACAACTGCTAGGTTTAATGACACTGAAACACGTCACTAGCCTAGACCTCTAAGTGTGAGTGTTAAGTTTCAATGCTTCCTTAGGTTGATTGAGTTAATTTTATGGTTTATATTGAAATTATGTTTCAGTTTCAAGGCCCTACCAAATGTTACCTCAAATATCTAATGTGCAACTATATGAGAGAAAGAATACCATTTTATTTCAATGAAAAGCTAGCTAAGTGAAGGATAGAGGTTCACAACAAAGCAACTGTTAATCAAATGAAAGAATGCCAATTTCCCTTATGCTACTAACACAGCCAAAGCATAAAATGATAATTTTTTCTTTTGTCTTTTAGTTTCCAATGAAAAAGAAACCTACTAAAGCAAAATAGCACTTTTAATTTCCGAATGAGAAGGAAGAATGCAATTTTTTGTTGTTTTGTATAAGTGAGAAGAGATAATGCAATACTGCACACAAAAAAACAAATACTAGCTTCGAGTAGCTTTGAACGAAATCATCAACACATGAAGAGATCAACTCCAAGGAAAAACGTAGACACACACTCAAAACTAGGCATGCATCTCCTTACGCAAAATAAAGGGCTTTTAAGTTGACTCAATGAGCAATGTGACCTATGCTCAGGGCGATGGGGGGACAATCAAACAAACACATAATGAAAGCTTGACAACCCTACTTCTCATACAAACAAATGAAAAGGCCAAGAAACCACATGAAAAGGCTGAAAAATGAATGACCAAACTGACTCATAAACATACTAGACACCCAATGAACATGCGACCAAGCGAATAGTTCGAAACACCTAGAAACCCTAGGATGGAGAAGCCACATGGTTCGAATGAGAGATAATGAAAATTGAAACGAATGAGACATCCAAGGAAGGAAAAAAATCTAGATGGATCAATCCAAGAGGAAAAAAACAATATAAAGGAAAAGACACATTGGAAACTCAATGGAAAAAGCCCAAAATCCAACCCTACAGGAATCAGCGTGGTTGTTCAGCAGCATTTAGCACCAAGTAGGAAAAATCACGCTTGTGTTAAAGACAAATCGCACTGATGGGTGCGGCTGTCAGAAAATCAGCAGCACCAAGCAAGGAAAGGAAGGAAAAAAAAAAGGGTTTGCCGAGAAAAATCAGGCTTATCACTCTAGAGAAAGGCTAGATGGCCAGAAGCAGTCAAACAAGACAAAAACAATACAGAAACGACAATTTGGCCAAAGGTGGACAGACAATCGAAAATTCAAAATGAACAATAAGAGACAACATGCATGGATCATCCCCAATATGGTCGCCAACTTGTTGTGAAGGAAAATACCCTTTGCGGACAGAGGTGATCCCTCCGGCCCTAGGGTGGTTCTAGCAATAAGGGAACATGTTGGTTTCTAAATTCCTAGTTCATAGACTAAATACATATTGGAATAGATGTCCTACCTCAATCCAATGCTCTTGATGTAGTACATTGCAGTGACCTATTGATCTTTGTTCTTCAAGCCTTGTGATCCATTGGTTGCGATATTCACACACCTGCACAAAGATCAAACAAACACTAAAAGCATACTAGCATACATATTCATTTACAACTATCCAACTAGTCAAGGAGAGTCAGAAACTTCGAATATTAACATAGAAAAATATGGAACTAGAAATCAATCATGTCATGTTAATATATAAAAGAGTGTTTACAGCCTGCGCCTTGACGCTGTAGACCTCCTTTGACAGGATCATTCGGGCACGTCTCAAAGAATTCATTCTTTGACTCAACTCAAAAGAGGCGAAAGGCTCAAAATCTCTCTCACAACTATGGACTATTCTCTGCTATAAATTCTTGGTCTATTCTATCTATGTCTAGCTTGCAGAATTAATGGGATGAAGAGGGATTGATAGGAGTGGAGGAAGAGCTTTGGGATCCACTTATGGTGGAGGAAAGTTTTATCTCTTTGGGAAGTTGCATTTTTGTAGGAACTAGAAAACTAAAGAGAGAAACTCGACCACATCCAGTTGAAAAAACATCCATGACGATGCTCACGAAGTTGGTAGATCTTAGAAGCTTTGTTTGCATATTAAAAAACCTTCCAAAATTAGCTTGGCGTGGGGGCTCTTCAGATATAGAGCGACCATGTCCTGAGGCCTAGTGTAAATTTGGACATTGGCGCGAGGACATAACTACACAACAACGCTGAACCAAAACTGTATGTTTTTAAGGGTCTACTACATGAATGGTCAATAGAGATTTTGTTCATGACATGTTAAAGGATTGTTGAGGAGGTAAATCCCCTCTGCGGACAGAGGCGATCCCTACTAGCCTAGCAGGGGTCTAGCAAGAATAAAAAATGTTACGATGCAAGTTCCTAGTTACGAATGAAAAGACTAAAGATAGAAGCCTACCTGGAATCCAATGCTACGATCTGAAGAAGAGAGCGTTCCCGTTCCTCAGCCTCGGCAGATCACGATCCTCCACGATCTTCACGGATGGACACCTACACATGCAAGAAACAAACAGATACAAGCATAAAATCCGGCATACGTAACTGAATATCAGTTAGAAAGGATATTACTCATATTAACATCATTGAAAACAGAGTGGAACCATAATCATAATCATTCATTAAATATCAATCGAAAGAGATTACAACCAAAGTTCTGACGTCGTGGTCTCCTTCGGATGGGTCTCCAGTCGTTCACGTCTCGCAAAGCTCACCAGGGAAAGGGCAAACCTCTCCTGAGTCTCTCGAAAATAGTCTCCTTACTTGAGTCGGCCTTAAGGGAAGAAAGAGGGCTCTTACAGCACAAAGGCTCTTAGGAATTTAGAGATTCAAAGCTTAGGCACTTCAAGACTAGCTTGCCATGGAATTGAGCAGGCTTTTATAGATGGGGAAGGAGGGAGTTGGGATCCCTATTATTGTGGGATTGGCCCTATCAACAAGGAAGGTTCCATGGGAGGTGGCAAAACTACTTCCCTTCCATAGAACTCCCGCAGCCAAACCTCCCAACTCAAGATAGGAAATGGTTTCCGAGTTTGTTGAAACTCAACTTCCACCATCTTTATTTAAAAAACACTCCTTAAATTGGCTGGCGCGACTACTGCTCTGGGATAGAGCGCCAGTTGGTGCAGCCTCTTTGCAGGATTTTCCCCATTGGCGCGAGTGGTGAACTGTCTGCCCGCGCCAATTCAAAAAGAGATGTTTTTCATGATTTTAGCAAGGAGATGTCTTTAGGGAAAATGAAGCTCATGCTTAGAGGAATGCATTGATGATGTTTTCAAGGCATGACAATGTTCACAGGTCACAAAATGGGTCCTCCATTGTGCGGGACCGGGAATGGTAGGGACGGTGACAAATTACTGCGTAACAGGGATGCAATGACATTCATCATGATGTGTGACAATACACAGGGTCACTATAATTTTCCTCCAATATTTGGAATAGGGAATGCACGGACGGTGACAAAATGCTGTGTAACACCATCCCCAAACGGGAATGACATTTTGTCAAAAACTTGGCATGAATGAAATCTATAGGTCTAGGATACAAGACAAAGCATGAATGATTGAAAAATATTATGAGACATTACGAGAAGGATCACCAACCTCTTCCTTGTTTAGATATGATATCAATTAGGTCTTGCATCCATTATTTTAACAATTAAAAATAAATACTTGAAATAACCATGACATAAACCAGTCATTTAAACATTTTTATAACTATCATAAAACCATGGAAATGACAGCGATATTACAACCATAATATCCACACATTAATAAGTACAAAATAAAGACAAATTATCTTCCATTAAACATAGGTAATAACCGACTAGGTTCGGGACTTCCACATACGACCCGACCATAGACATGGCTGA
Organism: Pinus albicaulis; assembly: GCA_034641835.2. NCBI lineage: Eukaryota > Viridiplantae > Streptophyta > Pinopsida > Pinales > Pinaceae > Pinus > Pinus albicaulis. The sequence goes on from CM076572.1 coordinate 495,742,813, forward strand.
GCCAAATATCTCTTCAGTAAGTCACCCTTGTGCCATATGTTATCTCTCTGAAATTTCCCAAAGGTTTTTCTAGGCGTTAAAAAGGAACATCAGAGGTAACTATCATCCACTTTTGGAGTTTAGGATCTAGCCCCCCTAAACTCAGAGAAGGCTCTCTCTTAATTATTTAACTTTGTTTATTTAATTGATTTTATGCTAGTTATGTATGTTTGGTTGGGTTAATTTTTGATTGGTTTTGGTTGTTTGGTGGAATTAATGATTTATATGAATAGGTGCTTATCATCTTTCCATTGGGCTATGAAGTCAATGTGCTTTGAAATAGAACTAAATCAAATTATAAGGAAAGTGTTACAGAGAAAGATAGATGAGAAATAACAGATTTCAAGGCTGAATGGTGAAGTGAATTTTCAATCAGGATCAAGGAGAAATTAAGAATTCCTTAAACCATATAATGAAGAAGGATGAAGGAGCCAATCGGGATCAGAGGGAAATTAAGGATCCTGTAAACCAGATATCAAAAGAAAACATAGAAATGTACAATAGTTAAAAGCAGAGTGTAATTTAAACAAATTCTGTAGTAAAAATCCTTTATAACATTTAAATTCGGGAAACATTTAAGTTTATGGAATGCTTAAAGAAAGAACATGAACAATTGAAATTATACTTCACTGAGATGGCTCATCACATGAATCGTGTAAATAAGTTTCTTTATTACTGATTCAGTCTGTCGAATGGAAATTGGTACAATAACCATTTGGCAAGAGATCAGTCAACTAATAAAATATTCAGTAGTCCACACTTGACTAACCCTTCATACTTCAAATGACGAAGTATTTATACAACATATTACAAAAAATATCCTATCAACTGACTAGGATTTATTCTAGGGAAATAAATATCGTTATGCAAAAAGATAGTGACACCTATCAACTGACTGAAATTTGTCCCTGTTTTCTTTGATTGTTGTTTACTGTTTGTTTCTTTCACCTACTTTTCTTTCATCTGTGTTCTTTCACACTGTCTGCTCTTTAACCTGTCATAGTAAATCACACCATTTCTCCCACTTTTTTTCATCTGGAAGTTTGATTTTCATCATCCTTTAGTAAATTTCATCTGCCTCTGTATATTTGGAAAATGTGGGTTTATTCACAAAAAGGTGATTTACCTCATGCTGCAGGTAAAAGAAATTTTCTAAAGTCTGAAGGAGCACTTTGCCTGTGGGAACTCCTTTCATTGATGAACTGTTGGAAGTCTATTTGGCTACTTCCCTCATCTTCTAATCATAGTCTTCATGTCTCATGAGTTTGTCATTGATTACTAAAGGATTAGGCAGATGTTTCTGTATTAATACATCAAACTTGTTCATAAACGTGTTCACTGCAATTTCCATAGTTTGACATTTATCCTCAAGCTGTATCATCAAATTTCTCTTGGAAATCACTTTCTTCACCTCTAATATAGTCTATGTTTTGTTAGTTATCCCATGTTATTCTAATTCATACTTGTTTTTAGAATTTAGGAATTTTATTATTTATGAGGCTTCCTCTAGTTTCTTTCCAAGATATGTTTTGACCTTTTTAATTGCATTACCAACTTCCTTTACCGAGTCGTTCTATTCAAATATGATCTGTATAGAAGGCCAAATATCATTAACTAAGTTAATGATATTGGCCCACAACTACTGTTTTTCTTGGGCTAAAGGCTCTTTTAGTGATAACTCTTTTTCTAGATTGTGGATTCTTTCAGTCAATCTATTGGCCTTTTGTACTTCTGCCTGATGCATTACTTATGCCAATTTCTTGCCATCTTCTAAAATCTTCACTTGTTCTTTGAGCTTATTGATCTCCATATTTTGAATGGACATATCTTCCATTGCCTTGATCAATTTTCTAGCCTCATCAGTGGGACGGGTTGTTGGTACTACTGATGTTGTTGCTGATGTAGACAATGGAGCTGATGTAGAAGCTATAGGAATTGAAGTAATGGGAACTGCTTCCATGCTGGCTTGCTTTTCCTGCAAAAGTATATCCATTTCTGTTTCCATTTCTTTCAATTGAGCGATCAAATGAATGATGAGATTCATCATTTCATCCTTTTAATTATCAGTTTCCAAAACCTCTTTGGTTTGTGGATGCTTTGTAGTTGGTAAATTTAGTTGTTTCTTTAGTGCAACTATGTCTGCATTCTTATTTTTTATTAGTTATTCTTCTGCTTTGATATCTTTTGGATTATAACCAACTTCCATTACCAAATCTTCAAGTGAATTTATCCTGTTATCCTTTGCTTGTGATGAATATTTCTCTAGCTTTAAATATGTCTTTATATTTTCTAGAAAATTCTGTAACTTTTGGACACTTAAAGTTTTGTGTGTCATGGTGAAATAGATCATTTCTCCTGCTTGTTTGTGAAACTCAATTTGGTCAATTGGATGCACATCTTTATCAAGAACTTCAAAGGCTGTCTTTTTATAATCTTTTGATGTTTTTGGGGCCTGCACTTTTGGCTGTAGAAATGTCATTTGCATCTTCCTTGTTTTGAAGTCAAAAGCTGAAAGCATTCTATTATGATCATTGGGAGTTTGATTCCAGTATTGGGCATATGTTACAACCTTTAATGCTTCATTTCTGATTTTAATCTCTTTATATTTCTTCATGATATCTTTCTCTTTCTCAACTGGTTTTCTAGATGATGAAACCTATGCACTATTCTGCTTCTGAATTATTTGTGCACGAGAAGTTGATGGTAGATGTGTTTCTTCTAAAAGCGTTAGAGGTGCATCATCTCTGAAAATAGTATCAGTTTCAATGGTTTCAACTGTCTCTTCCTTCTCTATCAATGGATTTATCTTTGTTTTCTTCCTGTACATAAGCTTGAATTTAGTTCAGAAGTAGTTTCTGTAGAATAAGAGCCTTCCTCTCTTGCCTTTTTTGAATTTATGTCCTGTGGGGCTGGAGTAAGCAGGATGGAAATAGTATCAACCTGCTTCTCCTCCTCTTGTAATGTATTTTCCAACCACTCTGACTGGTTGGAACAATTTTAAATTTCAAGCTTAGACTCATGAATGAAAGGGTTCAATTTTAATTTTACTCTCAATTTACTTATGACACCCATAGGGTCATATGGCCATTTGAAACTGCTATTGAACTTTAAATCTTGTAAACTTCTGTCTGCTTGCTTTCCAACGCTCCTATTTTTGCATATAAAAGGCCCTAGTTGGTTTTTGATCTTGAATTGGGTCTTCCTTTTAGCTGAAAGGAAATTGATTTCATATGAATTCAAGATTTGTCTGATGTATTCTAAAGAAAATATCCTCATTGGGAGGTATTTGGGAAGCTTGTATGGAATTAATTGACTTCCATACACTCTAATTTCTATATGATTCTGGTATAAATACCAGTCTCTTGTTTTACTCTGATATGATAACTGTAGAACCTTTTTGATTTCTTCACTGATTCTAGGATGAATGGTACTAATGAGCATATTCACTGCTAGATATACAAAAGAATCAATGAAGTCTTTGAAATTAAATTCAGTGGAATCCTTTGTGATCAAGGATGTCCAAAAGACAAAAAACTGGGGATTACCCTCTGTGTCTAGTTTTTGTAGGTTAAATGCAAACCTTTCTGATTGAAAATAAATGAAAAAATGGAATAACACTGAGGGGTATTTGAATACTCCTTCTTCTGGTAGTTTGATCAATTTATCATGAATGACATCTTCTAGGTATTGGGAAAAATTTAAAGTTGTAGCTGGAGGATGACCTGGGAAAAATATGGATAGGAAACCAAGAATATATTCATCTACATGCTCATCAGTTAAATATCCTAAAATACAGGACATCATGGTTACAATTTGTCTGGTTCTTTCTGAAAACATGGTAGCTGAGTATGGAGGATTGCTTTTAGGAGTTTCTACTGATGGAGGGAGGAAATTCTGAAAGTTTTGGAACCTTTTAGGGAAGTCTAGCTTCAAGTAAAGCTCAGTGAGGGTTTCAATATAGAAAGGTACTCCCTCTAGTTGTGGTTGAATCTGAAACATTTGATTGATGGATTGAGCAGTGATGGTAAATAGGATTTTTTGGTTAGGGGTGACTAGGGCTCTTTCATTTGGAAAATAGCTTATTTGGCACATTCTGATGAGTTCAGGAAACTGATAGGTTTGTGGGAATATGTATTTAGGAAGGTTAGAGTCCTACAGATTAATATCATCTACCTGATCAACAAATTTATCATGGCTCCAGCAATGGAGCTCCAAAAGGTTGCAATCAGTCACAGTGTCAACAATTTTGAAATCTTTATCTGCCAAAGGGGTGTGGTCGACATATAAAACAGGAGGTTGCAAAGGGTTTATAGTCTGGACGCTCCAGGAAGCCATTAATTTGTTTAATTATTGAATTAATAAGTTTATTTAATGGCGTTGGGTATTCAGGATTACCTGGAATATGGTGAATTTGGTTGTAGAAAGGTCCAACCAGCAGCAGGTTTCAATCTTGGTCTGTAATGGATTTTTTCGTATTTTTCCACAATTTAACTGAAATAAGGAAATAACGATAAAGCGACGGGGTTTTATTATTTTCAAAAATTGAGGTTTATTGCTTGGTGCGGGGGTTTATTTCAAATAGTGGTGGTTTCATCGCATGGCTTGGAAACGGTTTGGTGGTTTATCGCACAACAAAAGGCGGTATGGAAGTTTTAGGATGAGGGGTTCGATAAAATATGGTAGTGCCGCGTGGCAAGGGAGGGGGTGGATAAAACCAACCATTTCGCACCCCCCCCGGCTTTAAACATTTGAATGTTGGGGGATGCAAAATAACGTATTGGCCGTTAGATTTGATTGGCAGTATCGGGTGGCTTTCAGAGTTGGGGATTTTTAAAGAGAGCTGGGGGTCGGGTAGTTGATAGGCGGAGGGTTAATATGAAATGGGGTCGGGGAATATATATGTGAAGGGTTAAAGTGATAGCGGGGGGGTTAAATGAAATAATTGGGGAAATATATTAAACAAGGGGGTTAAATAAAAAGGAAAGTGGGACCCATTTAATATATTAAGTGCTGTTAACTATTGAAAAGTGGGTTTTATGTTTTATGAAAATACAACATCTTGTTTAAATGAGAAAAATGAGTTTTTCAAAGGGGAAAGGGATTTTAGCAAGAGGAAGGGAATTTTAGCAAGGGGAAGGGAATTTGCAAAGGGAAAAAAGGGTTTTTAGGAGGGGAAAATGGTTTTAGCAAGGGAATTTAGGATAAGGGGAAATGTTTGAAAGATATTAAGTGATAAACCAAATGATGCTTTCCATAACTCTTGAAAGTAACCTACCTACCCTTTTTTTATCCTAACATTTTTTATTTCCTTTATTGGGTGCATTTGAGCTTGCTGGCCCTTTTATTTTCTTTTGATAAGCAAACCAACTTATTTCTAACCTTATATCTTCCAATGGCTCAGATCAAACTTATGAGCTCATTTTTATTCTCTACCTAACTACTGATCTGCCAAGATTAAATGGTTTGGTTAGATATTTATTTACTCACTATCATGACATGAAATTTAAAGGCATGAATGATCAAGATTAGACTGTATGATCATCATGAATTGTGGTATTTTTGACAAGCTGCACACAATTTTATTAGCAAAAGTACAGTAAACTAAGTGTAGTGGCATTTGAATGTGCAACACTTTCAAAATTTAATTTTGTTTCTTTTTTTGTCGGGTTCATATTTTATATCCTTTTTGATCTTTCTTTCTTTTGGTCCTTTGATTATTCTTTTAGGACATACCCTCTTTTCATTTTTTAATATGGGAAAACATTTGCAAAAAGCAAAGGTATGTACAATATTACAAGACTTAACATAGTCAATTCAAAATTATGATCCTGTTGTAGCTGCTACAACACCACCCAAAATTTTGGGTATATTCAAATTTTTGTGTCCCCCTCTGCTCACTCAATTATTAGGGTTTCGACCCGACCTTTAGTTAGTCACACCCCGTGACCTTTTCCCGCCAAACCCTGTCATTGCACCCTCTTGCCTAGATGTCTTATGAATGCGCTAAGGCTTGGTGGTATGCTGCTTCAAGAAATACTGAAAGCTCCCCCCCGTTGGATTCAAAGATAGGTTTCCTCGGATCATCCTAGTAGTGGCCTCAGGTGTGCTTGACCTACTTCCAACCCCTCGCAGACCTTCTAGTCACCATGACAAGATACCCTTTCTACAATCACGCCATGTGTGGGGGTATCATCATGCATGTACTTGAACGAAAGCTTGTTTATGTATTAAGTACACATCATATGTCCATTTATAAGCTTTAGATTTTTAGGCATTCTATTTGGGTTCTCCATCGAGCTGGTGGTCACTTGTTAATTATTTAAATTGAGAGACATCATTCTCTAATGATCACCATGTGAAATTAATAAATTCATTAAATTTCCAAGCCTTCAGTTGGTTTCTCATTTTAAGCATTGTATGTCCAAGTGATATACTTCAAAATACCTTTTTATAGTTATTTATATAAATCCTTACATGTGCCTCAAGTAGGAGGATCGATTTCCACCTACTTCTGAACTTGTCCGATAAAGTCATGGTTTATGCTATTGTTTAATCCTTCGCAGGTCTTGTTTGGCTACGTATTAAGGAGAAAAAATCATGATAAAGTCATTTATTAAGGCAATGATGGCTACTAAAACCCAAGATACTAGAGATGGCTCCAAAATAGCGATAGAGGCATCAAACCACGACCCACGTAAATAGGAAATCTAGCCGCAAGATCCCGTCTCTCATACCGCATCACATGCCATCGAAGTAGTTTCCTCATGCACTAGTGATAGTTTTGTTTCTATGCACAAACAAAGGGAAATTAGTCGAAGAGGCCATCTACAAGCGTTGAATGGTATAACAAGTTCATTTAAAATCCATTAAACATGGTACCATGAAGATACTCAGAAAAAAATAGTAGCACACTCGAAATATTCAAAAGGCAGCGTGGGTAATTTCCGTAAAGGCTAGTGCACTCCAAAGAAATACCTAGGGACGAAAACGAGGGAAGGAGGTGAAAGTCATATAACGTTTTTAGTGTGCCATCAGAGGTACATGTCAGATAAATTGTTTCAGGTGTAACCAAGGTATAAAAATGCCGAGTAGCTAACACACCTTCGATGCAGATAAAGGGCCATGCATGGTAGCCGTCTCAACATAAACAAGGGAAGAACGTTGTCAAATAATAAATAATAATGAGGATGCCTTCCGGATGATGTCATGGGTACTGCGTAGCAGCATTGGCTTCAAATGCATAGGAGCTAATAACTTCATCTAGAAAGCACATATACACCTGCATCCAGTGTGAAAAGGTAGTTGTGTGTGACTCCTTTCTCAAACAAATGCAGGCTGGCGGGGTGTGCATGCTAACGCACGACATTCGGGTAACTAAGTGCCTCTTGCAAAGATCGAATCCTTTGCGCCATAACACCAGTAGGCCGACCACGTTATCTTAAAATCACATCTTCTTTTCTGATTTCCAACTGATGCTACTGTGCAGCAACGACATATGTTCCGACGTGTCTTGGCAACTGAAAATCAGCTTGAGAATGGTGGGAGTGGAGGGATAAAAAAATATCAGGTTCATTATATCCGCTCACCCACAAGGCGGAGAAAATATGCACGCAAAGGGTAGTCAAGACAACACTGTTTCTTCACCTGCTCGAGCGATTGGTAGCGTCTCACCCAATTCATCATTTGCGAATGAGAAATACATGCCTGGAAGGGGATGTAGGTTTCACATGGTTCAAAAGGGGTTGCAGAAAACACTATGCAATCAAGTCACGCAGTCGCACTTCTTTTGCAGCAGTTACAAGTGCGACCCATCCCCAAATGCGACTGTGTGACCTCTTTCAAAGTCGCAGACTTCCACAGGTCACAAAGTCGCAATCCTGAAGCATGAAAGAAAAGTGTGACCCAGCCCCAAACACGACTATGCGACCTCCTTTCAAGTCACAAATCTCCACAGGTCGCGAAGTCGCAAGCCTGAGGCATGAAGGAAAAGTGCGACCTACCGGGAGCTGTGACTATGTGATTTCCATAGGTCGCTATCCTCGCCCAGGTCGCTAGGTCGCACTCCTAAAACATAGGCAGAAACGTTGAGCTGCGACCTTGCGACTACCACAAGTTGCAACCTCCTTTCAAGTCGCAACCTCTCGAATCCCCTCCAAATTTTCACATCGTAGTCTTGTCTTGGTGCATAACAAAATGTAAAATTGGCTTTATAATCCTTACTCCTCATCGCCACTTCCCTAACCTACTCTTGTTTGAATAGTAAAATAAAAGGTCGTAAGGTGTAATTATCATCTACTAAAGGTCAGAGGATGGGTCTATGTATGGTAGATATGAAAGGGTATCTCACCAAATGTGCAACATCGATGGTGCTGTGCATGACATACAAATTAATAAATAATGCATTGCTGTCACAGGGTTTTCGGCATCATCACCATCTGAAATGAATATTAAGCTAGAAAAAACTACACTTTTCAGTCATGTGACGAAATTCAGTTGACATTTCAAGTTTTATCCCCATGAATTGATCAAACAAGCTCAGTATGGGCATGCACGAGTTGTACATGCGTTCTTTTGCAGAACAATACCACACAGGGGTCTAGATTTATTATTTGTTAAAACCACTTTTTCAGCTAATTACATGTGTTTCCAACATCAATTTTATTATAAGTAAATGTGACCCATGTTATTTGTTTACAGGTAGAAGATGGTGACTTTCATGGCGAAAACTTGGGTTTTATCCGGCGAGGAAGGTGGAGCCTTACAAAATTCAAAGAACTTCAATATGGGCTCGATGGCACATCTATCACCGATCCATTCACACAAGACTGGTACTAGGGAAAGGCATCATGTTCTGCAAGGTCTGAGCTCCCCAAAAGGAGAAGAATAGAAGGAATGGCCCTAGGTCGCAACGCTCTAGGTCGCAGGTCGCAGATGACCCAAGGTCACAGGTCGCAGATGACTCAAGGTCGCAGGTCACAAGTAACCCCTAGGTTGTAGGTCAAAAATGGCCCAAGTTGTAGGCCAGCCCAATAGTCAGGAAGACCAAGAGTCAAGGGAAACTCAAAGGACATCTCAGCCTATATATACAACTTCGGGAAATGACCACAGGGGACTTTTAGCTCTACAATTGAAGCTAGGATGACAGAGGAATTGGTGCTTGAGAGCTAAAGGCAATCATATCTTGGTATTAAGTAGAGAGAGAGGTAGCAAGGCTAAGGTTTTGGTATCATGCATTGAGATTAATAGCCCATGTTCCACTATTGGGTTCTGACGAGTTGTAGACATGTATTTGACGTTGTAGCAAAATTAATAATATATTCTCTTTTTTGACATTGATTCACGTGCTTGATTGTGGTGATAGTACTAGCTGTCTAATATTTCACTCTGTTGTACGAATGCTTTCATGCATGCAATTGATTATGAACTAATTCACAGCAGTTGCGTGTACATTTGTTGTTAAATCAATGTTTATTTGTTCCTTGCCATGTCAGTGATCTATTGTGAACTATTTTGCAATTAAATTCTGGCGTGTTTTCTTTCGTGTATGTCTGACTGTTTTTCAGCTCACTGATCCCACTCATGATGTTCCCCCCTTTTATGTTACATAGACTTGCTTGTATCTTTTTTTGTGGTTCGTCAACCTTGGGCTTATTTTGTTTGTCTGATTGGTAATTTCACCTTTGCCTCCGCTTCATCATCTTAAAATCCAACAACCAAGAGCAGAAACACTTATGGCGGCAGTCGAGCCCACATACCGGATGGGAATCCTATCCCAAACGGTGTGAGGCCTAATTGGGACCTTTCACTGGGGAGACCCCCTTTTTGTCGGCAGTAGAAATTTTCCCGTCAACAAATTGGCGCTAGAAGGAAAGCCAGATGACAAGCTGAGCCCTTAGAGCCTGCAGTTAGTCTCATATCTGTAATCTCTCGTCCCCAAATATTTCCCCCGAGATGTTTATCAGATTTATCTGGTTCTCTATGCTCAATCCCCAATGAACCTCTATATCACTTGTCCCAGTTAAAATTCGACGGTGAGAACGAAGTTTCCATAATCAAGCACCTTCGGATTTCTGTGAGTTTTGTGAGTATTACGAAATTGGCGATGAGGAGTTGGCTTGTGTGCTTTTCTTCCTTGCTCTCAAAGGTCACGTTAAGCAATGGTTCTGTACGTTACCAGCAGCTTCCACCCATTCGTTCGAGCAGCTCACCGGTGAGTTACAATAAGATTTTCACAGGTACGATTTTCAAAATGTATTAATAAGGTTAAATGAGATCAAAATGGAACCTCAAGAATCTCTAGAGGAGTTTTCTATCAGATTTTTTCATTTTTGTTTTGAGTTACTTGAAAGGGATGTCGATTGGGCATATTTAATTGAACATTTTCGACAGGTGGTTTTCGTTTCCCTAGAACAATGTTAATCAACAACCAAGCCTGATCTCAATGTTTGTTATGAGGATCCTCAAGTTGCCAGCCGTTCGAACTCTATCCCTAATGTTTCCTTGTCTATCTCCCTGAGTCCAAAACAAATTCAGGCCTCCAAAAAGAGTATTACTATTTGTGACATTCATTTTCCTCCTCCGGAATTTCCGTGTAATGTAGTGTTGCTCATAAAAGTTCTGAGTGATGAAGGATGTGGACAAGAAAATAAAACCTATTGTACCACCCCTGAATCTTTCACGCACCCTGTCAAATCAGAGCTTGAAAACCATATTGGCCTAACATCTCTCCCTGTTAATGAAATCTATCTCGAGTCCACTGAACGTTTTCCTGGGTACAGTTCTAAATATCATTCACATATTGATAATAAATTGAGTCTTGTCCCCGATAAAGTTGATTTCCCTACAAAATCATTGGACCATGATGGGCATGCGAAATCATTGGCCTCTCCGGATGACACTGATGTATGAGAGGAAGGTCCTTGTATGGTTGGTACCCCTCAATCTAAATCATTTCATCCATTATTCCCTGATTCATTTCGTGAGTCTGCCACACCAGTAATTTCTTCAAGTCATTCAAAACTATATTATACTAGTGTTGACAACTATCATGAACACGCAAATGGTGATTCACAATCGCATTACGAAATTGATGAATCTCTTATGTCTGATCTTTTTCATACAAAATCTTTAAATAACCAAAAGAGTGAATTCCTGTCTCGACAACCTCAAGATCTTTATTTTATTGATTCATCCCAATTGTTAACCTAAGGGGAGCCTAACATGCCAGATTCCCAACCTAATCAAATTGATGGCTCCAATGATCATTACTTATCTGAAAACATATTCAATCACACCTCTGGGGACTATCATTTGTATCTATTTTTCGACCATATGAAGCCACCGAAATTCGATGATCCGCTTTGTGATGATTTAGGGACCCATCAGGAAATCGAAGCAATTTAGTTTCTTCTGGTAGTTATCTCAAGTTCTTACGATCATGATAAAACCCCTGAAACAAGTCAAACTAGGGTTTCTTGAAGTAGGGTTCCTGAAATGACGGTTCCCACGTATCACACTCCTCTCAGCATAACTGCACTAGATGGAAACTCATCTGGGTAAGCCTTCCATTCGAGTGATGTTTCTTTGAGCACGTATGTCTATCCCCTAATAGCCGGTATGCAACAACCGATATACCCTAATTTATTCACTGGAAGGAAAACATCGGATATTGTCTCTTGTCTCTAATATTTTTGGTTGTTGCCTAGCTAGTACCAGTTGCATTTAGGCACAAGCGTGTGATGTCTTGCAATCCTCTCTACTGCCTGAAAATTTTCCGGTCAATGCATCCCATCCTAGGAAATCTAAAGAATATGATACATTGGATTGTCAATCTGTCAGTTTGAAAACATTTGGCCGAATCGATAATAAGCCCACTGAAGATTGTCCAAACACCACAAATAATGATCACATCCATTCGCTAGTTAATGTCACGAAACCATCAAAGTTTGGAAGCCCCTGTTTGTCCATGACGGTGAGGCATTTCAGCCTCCAATGAAAGTTACTTTGGATCCTCATGTCATCGACGAAACCTAGGGACCTCTTTGAACTAGGTTTTTCAAAATTAGGGTTTATGTGCTTGGATTCGCGATCACCTCAAACTCGCTCGGCAGACACTTATTTTTCCCATTCCATCAAATTGATCATCCTTAACATCATGATAAGATTCCTGGCTGGATTGATAAATCCTATCTGATGAATATATCTGCAAGATGGAAATGTTTTACCTCGCTTTCGTCAGATTTAGGGTTGTGCATGCATGGATGTGTGTCATTTATAGATGATTTTAGGTTTCAAGTACATATTTATGTGTATCAGGAGGAAAGTGAAATTCAGCTTGAACAATCCATTCTGGCACGTTCTCTGGTAAGTAGTCATGACCTTCTTGTTTTTGCACATGATTTTCAGGTAAGTCTTGTTGTCGGTGCACAATTTTGTATGCTAGCTCTGATTACGACCATTGTTGTTCTTGCAGGATGGGAAATAATGCGGTGGCTACATTGGAAAGATGATTTCACATAACCGACCACCTCTTTGGTTAAACTAGGGTTTTAGATTTAGGCTATCTAGGGTCTGTTAATAAAATTTTGTTGGTTCAAGTTGTTAATTAGGTTTACTTGCGAAAGTTTTTCTTTATGGTTTAAAATTATGTTCGATATCTTTTCTTACAATAAGTAGCTTATGCATTATAATTTTCCATTTATTTTGCACTCATTTCTCTTCCAGTTTTCTTATTGCTGCATGCTATTTAGATAATCACTGCATGTGCTTTGCCTTGTTTTTTTTTCACCTACATCTAGTTGATATTTCTCGCACATGGCGTTGCATTGCGTCATAAGCCTCATCTATTGCATCGCGTTGTACGCTTTCTTCCTCGCATCATTTGCGTTGGTTGTTCACCTAGGTTTGAAAGTTTTCGTACATTTCATACCATTGCATGAGCCCTCATTGAACCCGGAGCCTTGAAACCCTCGGTGTCCCGACTAGCCTCCTTAATCCTTGTACATGTTGAAAATGGATGGATTGTTTTCACCTCTTTGCACACATCAAAACCCTGATGATCTTTCTTACTTGTTTTTCCCTGATTGCTGAAACCCTAACTCCATTGTTTGCGTGAGGTTGCGGTGGTTACCTCAAGAGGAAAATTCTCTTAGTATAGGTCATCAAAGTTGTGTTCTCAACATAATGCCTATGAGTATAAATTTCTTAGCCAAGGAGATATGAGCTGGTTTCTTGTGGGGAACCCTAACAAGTTTGAATGGCCTATACCCATAACCTGAGCCTTGTGCCCGCCTTAGTCTTGATTATCTTAATTATTTGTTTTCTGTAGTTCACATGTAGGTGGGAGATGGGGTGTGAAGGCTTGGCATGAGGGAAAAACCAGATCAGAATAAATTTCAGTTTCTATCAAACAATAAACAACTTCTCTTGCCCGTAAAATAAGTCGGGATCCCTCATCCGCCCAAGAAAAAAATAAGTGCCACAAGAACATAAAATAAGTGCTTCAAGCACATGAAACAAATAAGGGTAAAGGATTTAGAAAGGCTTCCTACGAAAAGAGGTAACACAACGACTTGGTCGGGGTACTGACCAGGCTTGCTGGTAGCGGAGTAACGTTTGTGATTTCTTGAAGTGACTTTGCCGGGATACTGTCCAGGCCTGCCGGCAGTGGAGCAACACTAGAAAATTATTTTAAAATTATGAATATAATAAGCCCATTTCCTTGCCCTCTACATCATCATCAAACTACCAACATCCGTGATCTTCCGCTTTGATGTTTTCTGATTAAAAAGACCTAGCTGAGGCACAAGGATTGGGCACATCTGTAAAGGTCAAAGTAATACAAAGGGTACCCACGGAACCTGTTCAATCTTCCCTTACATCACTATCGAGACTCAAATTGTTAGCAGGACATTGATAGAGATGTTGGATTCTACCAGTGGTTCACCATTTGTTGTAGCTGCTACAACACCACCCAAAATTTTGGGCATATTCAAAATTTCGGGTCCCCCTTTGCTCGCTCAACCATTAGGGTTTCGTCCCGACCTTTAGTCAGTGACACCTCGTTGTTAGAAAATTATATATTATGGAGCAATGCAACACATAAAATATGCGGAAAAATACAAGCACACAAAACACATAAAACCAGAGAGACACAAATATACGTGGTTCACCCAGTTTGGGCTACGTCCACCCCGAACAGCTAGTCCTTCCTTTGTATTATCCAGCAAAATGAAGAGACAATACCTACAGCAGATCCACTATAATATCCTCTATTCTCTCTCATAGTTTCCCTATCTATTTCCCACTCAGAGAATACACATGTAATACACATCCGCAATACAATACCCTCATACAAAGAGAGGGGTTGCCTTCTAGGGCAAAAAACCCTAAACTAAAAATAACTTCTACCGTAAGATCATCTGCCTAATGAACAACCAAGATTGACTAGAAATTACTATACTTTTACAGGGCAATTTTAGATCTGTTTTTAGCTTCGGGGGCGTTGCCCCCGAAACCCTCGCCAGGGGACCGTTGGGCCCCGAACCCCCCAGCTGGGGGGTCAGCCCCCCGAACTCCGCGAGGGGACAAGTCCCCCCCGCACCCCCCCGCTGTAAGGGTGTACAGTTTTCCTGGGGTATACATCTAGCTAAAATAAGGATCTCTGAATTAGGATGAAAATCAGGCTCCACACCCAACAATCTCCCACTTGGAGACTGATTGTAGCAACTCCACCGCTACTTCATTTGCTGGACAATGACTCCTCTTTGGAACTGGCTGTTTCTCATCTTCATCATCATCCTTGAAGACCAGTTGAAAATGAGCGCATTCTCAGTTTCTCCCTGGTTACAACTTTTGTTAACATATCTGCAGGATTCTAGCTAGTGTGTATCTTTTCCAGCTTCAACTCTCCATCTTCAATTACTGACTGTATGAAATAGTACTTGAGATGTATGTGTTTAGTCTTGGAATGAAATGATGAGTTCTTTGCAATATGAATGGAAATTTGGCTATCATTGTATAACGTGCCCATATCATGCTTCTTACCTAATTCACCCATAAACCTTTGTAATCAAATCATTTCTTTACTAGCCTCTGCAGCAACATACTCTGCTTCTGTTGTTGAAAGTGCAACAACACTTTGGATTTTTGAAACCCAACTAACAACTGTTCCACCTACAGTAAATACATATCCTCTAGTTCTCCTCCTGTTATCTCTGTCACCTACCATATCTGCATCAACATATCCCTGTAGAGCAATGTTTGAACCACCAAAGCATAATGCTTGATTTGTGGTACCTCTCAAATATCTGAGAATCCATTTTACTGCCATCCAATGTTCTTTTCCTGGATTTTTCATATACCTGCTTACAACTCCCACTGCATGTGCAATATCAGGCCTTATGCAGACCATTGCATACATTAAACTTCCAACTGCTGATGCATATGGAACTTTAGACATATAATCCATGTATTCTTGGGTCTTTGGGCACATCTCCTTACTAAGTTTGAAATGGCTAGCAAAAGGTGTACTAACTAGTTTTACATTCTGCATATTAAATCTTTTCAACACCTTTTCTATGTACTCATTCTGAGACAGTGTTAATTTGCGATTTTTCCTGTCTCTAGTTATCCTCATACCAAGGATTTGTTTTGCAGCTCCCAAATCCTTCATTGCAAATGAATTTTCCAATTTTTGTTTGAGCACATTTATTTCCTGCATGTTAGACCCTGCAACAAGCATGTCATCTACATACAATAACAATATAATATAGCTGCCATCATTTTGCCTTTTTAGATAAACACAATGATCCGAGTGACATCTAGTATAACCTTGTTCAGACATAAACTTGTCAAATTTTAGATACCACTGCCTTGGAGCCTGTTTTAAGCCATACAAGCTCTTCTTTAACCTACACACTAATTTTTCTTTCCCTTTGACCTCATATCCTTCTGGTTGCTGCATGTATATCTCTTCCTCCAAATATCCATGGAGAAATGTTGTCTTTACATCTAATTGTTCAAAATGTAAATCTTCCGCTGCTACAAGAATTAAGATAGTTCTGATTGAATTCATCTTAACGATAGGAGAAAATATTTCATCAAAATCAATACCTTTCTTTTGTGCAAACCCCTTCACCACAAGTCTAGCTTTGTACCTCTGTTTTCCTCCATCTTCTTCCTTCAGCCTGTAAACCCATTTATTCTACAATGTAGTTTTACCTGCAGGCAACCTGACTAAGTCCCAAGTCTGGTTATGCATTAAGGAGTCCATCTCTTCTTCCATGGCTAGCTCCCGCTTCTTCCTGATTTCAACTTGCATTTCTTCTTCATAACATTCAGGTTCACCAGAATCAGTCAACAATAAATAATATAATGAAGGAGAGTATCATTCAGGGGGTCTACTTATCCTGGTAGATATTCTAACACCACTTTCAGATGTTTGAGGTTCCTGTTGCTGTTGTGGTGGTTGCTGCTGCTGTGGTTGTTGATTATTATTATTTTCAGGCACCTTTACTTTTTCAGTTATCATCAAGAACCGTGTATTCCTTGCTTTCTTTTTCCTGTTTCTTTTCCTGCAACTGATTCTTATACAAGACCTTTTGATTGAATATTACATCTCTGCTCCTAATGATTTTGTGATTTTCATAATCATATAAGTGATAACAAAAATCATTAACACCATATCCAATAAAGTTACATTTCTTTGATTTTTCCTCAATATTTGTTCTATTTTCTTTATTAATATGGACAAAGGCCTCACAACCAAAAGGCTTTAAAAAAGAGTAGTTTACCTTTTTACCTGTCCATGCTTCCTCTGGAATACCACCATCCAAGGAACTTGAAGGCCCTCTGTTTATTAGATAAACAACAATATCTATAGCATCTGCCCAAAATTGTAAAGGAAATCCTACATGCAATCTCATGCACCTTGCACGCTCCATGATTTTTCTATTCATCCTTTCTGACACACCATTTTCTTGTGATGTTCTTGGAACTGTCTTCTCTCTACGAATTCCATGCTATGAATAGTACCTATCAAACTCTTTGCTGCAATATTCACCTCCATTGTCTGATCTGAGACACTTCAACTTCTCTCCTATCTCAATCTCAACCAAAGCTTTCCATTTCTTGAAAGTATAAAAAACGTTAGATTTATTTTGAATACAATAAATCCAAGTTTTTCTAGTTGCATCATCAATAAACGTAACATAATAGCGAGAGCCACTGAGAGATGATACCTGAGTAGGTCTCCATACATCTGTATGCACAAGTTCCAATTTTTCGCTTTTCTTTTCTTTCCCAACTCTGAGAAATTTGACTCTCTTTTGTTTTCCATAAATGCAATTTTCATAGAAATCCAAATCAACATTCTTAAAACCTGGAAATTTTTTTCTTAAGTGAAGAATCTTCATCCCTTTCTCACTCATGTGTCCGAGCCTATGATGCCATAATGCTGCATCTGCTCCTTTGTAAGTTAAAGCATTAGCAGGGTTAGAAATACCATTGCATAAATACAATGTACCAACCTTTTCGCCTTTTGCTATTACCCGGGCTCCTTTGGTGACCTTCCAAGCTTTATCTGTGAAAGTTGTCACACAACCTTCACCGCCTAACTGCCCTGTTGAAATCAGATTTTTATTTAGATCTGGAACATGCCTTACCTCCTTTAGTAGCCATTGGTTTCCATTCTGTTGTTTTACAAGAACTTTACCCATTCCAACAATTTTATAGGGTTTATCATCACCCAAACGAACTTGTCCAAAATCTCCTTGAACATAGTCATGAAAATATTTCTTATCTGGTGTGGCATGAAATGAGGCCCCTGAATCTACTACCCAAGAATCAATAACATTTTCAAAAGAAAGAATCAAAGCATCTTGTAACACATCACCTGTCGCATTTGCTTCATGATTGTTTTCTTGTTGCGCGTCTCCTTCTTTTCCCTTCCGAGATCTACAGTCTTTCTTTAGGTGTCCTTTCTTTCCGCATTTCCAGCACACTATCCCCGATCTGGACTTGGATCTGCGTTTTCTTGATTTACTGCAATATCCTGAGCTCTTTCCTCTTTCCATTCTCCTTCCCCTAGGCTCTGCACTCAAAGCATTACCCGATGTCTCACCGGAGATTTTCCATCACATTTCCTTGCTAAGGATAGCACCAACAACATCATCAAACTTTAAAGTACTAGATCCAGAGACAGAGTTAATAATGGCCATTACTAAACCATTCCAAATCTCTAGCAATGAGCACAAGAATAACAAATCTCTAACTTCATCATCAAAGTTTACCCCTACAGAACTTAACTGACTGGTAACTGTATTAAAATCATTTAAATGGTCTGCAACAGATCCACCTTTCGACATCTTCATATTAAATAGTCGTTTCATAAGAAATACCTTGTTTGAGGCTGGGGATTTTTCATATAGTTTCGCCAATGTCTACATCAAACCCTATGTTGTTGTTTCCTTCGAAATATTGAAGGCGACTGACGCCGTAAGACACAATCGTACTGTTCTGAGTTCCTTTCTATCGAGAATGTTCCATTCCGCGTCTGTCATGGTTTCCGCCTTCTTTTTTTTTCCGCTGAATGGTAGGTATAGATCTTTCTGATACATATAATCTTCCATCTGCATCTTCCACAATGGGAAGTTTTGGCCGTTAAATTTATTGACCCTAAACTTACCATCTTTCGCCATTGCTCCCACTCGAACTAGGAACCCTTCTTTCTTGCGAGTTTATCAGCCAAATATACCTTCGGCTCTGATACCAGTTGTTATAAAAATATATATTATGGAGCAATGCAACACATAAAATATGCGGAAAAATACAAGCACACAAAACACATAAAACTAGAGAGACACATAGATACGTGGTTCACCTAGTTTGCGCTACGTCCACCCCGAACAACTAGTCCTTCCTTTCTATTATCCAGCAAAATGAAGAGACAAAACCTACAATAGATCCACTGTAATATCCTCTGTTCTCTCTCACAATCTCCCTATCTATTTCCCACTCAGAGAATACATATGTAATACACAGCCAAAATACAATACCCTCATACAAAGAGAGGGGTTTCCTTCTAGGGAGAAAAACCCTAAACTAAAAATAACTTCTACCGTCATATCATCCGCCTAATGAATGGCCCAGATTGACTAGAAATTACTATACTTTTACAAGGTAATTTTACATCTGTTTTTAGCTGAGGGGGCACTGCCCCCGAAACCCCTGACGGGGGACCACTGGCCCCTGGACCCCCAAGCCGGGGGGTCAGCCCCCCTGGACCCCGTGGGGGGGACAAGTCCCCCCCTCACCTCCTCGCTACAAGGGTGTACAGTTTTCCTGGGGTATACATCCAACTAAACAAGGATCTCTGAATCAGGATGAAAATCAGGCTCCACACCCAACACCTGTGACCTTTTCTCGCAAAACCCTGTCACTTCACCCTCTTTCCTAGATGTCTTATCAATACACTAAGGCTTGGGGGTCTGCTGCTTCAAGTAATACTGAAACCCCCCCGTTGGATTTAGAGATAGGTTTCCCCGGATCGTCCTGATAGCGGCCTCAGGTGTGCTTGACCTACTTCCAGCCCCTCGAAACCTTCTCATCACCATGAAAAGATACCCTTTCTACAATCACGCCATGTTTGGGGGTATCATCATGCATGTACTTGAATGGAAGCTTTTTTATGTATTAAGTACACAACATATGTCCATTTATAAGCTCCAGATTTTTAGGCATTCTATTTGGGTTCTCCATCGAGCTGGTGGTCACTTGTTAATTATTTTTAAATTGAGAGACATCATTCTCTAATGATAGCCATGTGAAATTAATAAATTCATTAATTTGCCAAGCCTTCAGTTGGTTTCTCATTTTAAGCATTGTATGTCCAAGTGATATGCTTCAAAATACCTTGCTTTAGCTATTTATATAAATCCTTATATGTGCCTCAAGTAGGAGGATCACTTTCGACCTGCTTATGAACTCGTCCGATAATGTCATGGTTTATGCTATTTTTTTGTCCTTCGCAGGTCTTGTTTGGCTACGTATTACGGAGCACAAATTACGGTAAAGTCATTTATTAAGGTGGCGATGGCTACTAAAACCCAAGCTATCAAAGATGGCTCCAAAATAGCGATAGAGGCATCAAGCCACGACCCACGTAAATGGAAAATCCAGCCGCAAGATCTTGTCTCTCATATCGCATCACATGCCATCGAAGTAGTTTCCTCATGCACTACTGATAGTTTTGTTTCTACGCACAAACAAAGGGAAATTGGTCGAAGAGGCCATGTACAAGCGTTGAATAGTATAAAAAGTTCATTTAATATCCATTAAACGTGACACCATGAAGATAATCAGAATAACATAGTAGTGCACTCGAGATATTCAAAAGGCAGCGTGGGTAATTGCCGTAAAGGCTAGTGCACTCCAAATAAATACCTAGGGATGAAAACGAGGGAAGGTGGTGAAAGGCATATCACCGTTTTTGATGTGCAATCAGAGGTACATGTCAGAGAAATTGTTTCAAGCACAACCAATGTATAAAGAGTCCAAGTAGCTAACACACCTTCGACACAGATAAAGGGCCATGCACAGTAGCCGTTTCAGCATAAACAAGGGAAGAATGCTGTCAAATAATAAGTACTGATGATGATTCCTTATGGATGATGTCATGGGTATTGTGTAGTAGCGTTGGCTTAAAACACATAGGAGTTAATAACTTCATCCGCAAAGCACGTATACACCTGCATCCAGTGTGAAAAGGCAGCTGTGTATGACTCCTTTATCAAACAAACGTAGGCTGGTGGGGTGTGCATGCTAATGCATGAACTTCAGATAACTAAGTGCCTCTCGCAAAGGTCGAATCCCTTATACCATAACACCAGTAGGCGGACCATGGTATCTTAAAATCACATCTTATATTCTGATTTCCCATTGACGCTATTGTGCAGCAATGACACATGTTCCAACGCGTCTTGGCAATCGACAATCAACTTGAGAATGGTGGGCATGGAGAGATCAGAAAATATCAGGTTCATTATAGCCGCTCACCCACAAGGTGAAGAAAATATGTGCACAAAGGGTAGTCAAGACAACACTGTTTCTTCACCTGCTCGAGCGATTGGTACCGCTCACCCAGTTCATCATTTGCAAATGAGAAATCCATGCTTGGAAGGGGATGAAAATTTCGCATGGTTCAAAAGGGTTCGTAGGAAACACTATGCAATCAATTCATGTAGTCACACTTATTTTGCAGTAGTGACAAGTGCAACCCATCCCCAAATGCGATTGTGCCACCTCTTTCCAAGTCGCAGACTTCCACAGGTCGCAAAGTCGCAACCCTGAAGCATGAAAGAAAAGTGCGACCCAGTCCCAAACACAAATATGCGACCTCATTTCAAGTCACATATCTCCAAAGGTTGCGAAGTCGCAAGCCTGAGGCATGAAGGAAAAGTGCGACCTACTGGGAGCTGCAACTAGGCGACTTCCATAGGTTGCTATGCTCGCCTAGTTCGCCAGGTTGCACTCCTCAAACACGAGAAAAAACATTGAGCTGTGACCTTGCGAATACCATAAGTCGCAACCTCATTTGAAGTCACAACCTCTCAAAGCCCCTCCGATGTCGCACATTTTAGTCTTGTCTCAGTGTATAACAGAATGTAAAACTGGCTTTATAATCCTTACTCCTCATCACCACTGCCCTAACGCACTCTTGTTTGAATAGTAAAATAAAAGGTCGTAAGGTGTAATTATCATCTACTAAAGGTCAGAGGGTGGGTCTACATATAGTAGATATGAAATAGTATCTCACCAAATGTGCAAAATCGATGGTGCTATGCATGACATACAAATTGATAAATAATGCATTGCTGTCATAGGGTTTTCGGCATCATCACCATTGGAAATGAATTAATAGAGAAAACTACACATTTCAGTCATGTGACGAACTTCAGTTGACATTTCAGGATTTCTCCCCATGACTTGGTTAAACAAGCTTAGTATGGGCACACACGAGTTGTACATGCGTTCTTATGCAGAAGATTACCACACAGGGGTCTAGATTTATTATTTGTTAAAACCAATTTTTCGGCTAATTACATGTGTTTCCAACATAAATTTTATTATAAGTAAATGCGACCCGTGTTATTTGTTTACAGGTAGAAGCCGGTGACTTGCATGGCAAAAGCTGAGGTTTGCTCCGGCGAGGAAGGTGGAGCCTTACAAAATTCGAAGAACTTCACTATGGGATCAATGGCACATATATTACCGATCCATTCGCACAAGACTGGTACTAGGGAAAGGCATAATTTTCTGCAAGGGATGAGCTCCCCAAAAGGAGAAGAATAGAAGTAATGGCCCTAGGTTGCAACACCCTAGGTCACAGGTCACAAATGACCCAAGGTCACAAGTCGAAGATAACTCAAGGTCGCAGGTCACAAGTAACCCCTGGGTTGCAGGTCGCAAGTAACCCCTAGGTCGCAGGTCGCAAATGGCCCAATTCACAAGCTAGCCCAACAGACGAGAAGATCGAGAGTCAAGGGAAACTCAAAGGACATCTCAGCCTATATATAAAACTTTGGGAAATGACCACAGGGGACTTTTAGCTCTGCAATTGAAGCCAGGACGACAAAGGAATTGGTGCTTGAGAGCTAAAGGCAATCAGCTCTTGGTGTTAAGTAGAGAGAGAGGTAGCGAGGCTAGGATTTTGGTATCATGCATTGAGATGAATAACCCATGTTCCACTGTTGGGTTTTTATGAGTTGTAAACATGTATTTGACGTTGTAGCAGCGTTAATAATATATTCTCTTTTTCAGCATTGATTCACGTGCTTGCTTGTGGTGATAGTACTAGATGTCTAATATTTCACTATGTTGTACGGATGCTTTCATGCATGCAATTGATTATGAAATAATTCACAACGGTTGCGTGTACGTTTTCTCTTGAATCAATGTTTATTTGTTCCTTGCCATGTCAGTGATCTATTGTGAACTATTTTGCAATTGACTTCTGGCGTGTTTTCTTTCCTGTATGTCTGATTAGTTTTCGGCTCACCGATCCCACTCATGGCGTACCCCCATTTTATTTTGCTACTTAGACTTGATTGTATCTTTGTTTGTGGTTCGTAAATATTGGGCTGATTTTGTTTCTCTAATTGGTCATTTCACCTTTTCCTACGCTTCATAATCTTCTCATCCGACAACCAAGAGTGGAAACACTTATGGCGGCTGCCAGGCCCACATACCGGATGGGGCTTCTATCCCAAATTGTGTGCGGTATAATTGGGACCTTTCACCGGGGAGACCCGCTTGTTGTCGGAAGTACAAATTTGCCCGTCAACAGATCCCTATTATTATAGGAATCTTATAGTGGCTCTACTTGGGGATGAAATTTCCTTGTGAATTGTCAAGAACTTTCTGATCAGTGGCCTTAGAAATTTGACTTTGCTTTGCTTGGAACTACTTTCTGTGATCTCCTTTATTCAAACATATAATGTTATATATTTTAATGTAATATCTCCAGTTTTCTATACTTTTAATTTGATAATTGAACAAGTCCAAAGGGGTAAAGTGGACCCCAATGGAAAACTATTATGTGGATTTATTTTATTATTTTAATTTAATAAAATAAAATGGAAAATTATGTGTGCAATGACTAGCTTGAGATTTGAGATCTGAAAATCCAATCCATGAGGATGGATAAGGTTGTAATAATTTCCCAAACTTCCAGAAATCCTTAGAAGGAATAAAGTAAGATACTAAAATTAGATTTGGAGATAAATATGTAATTACCTCAATAAATAGGGAATTATTGGGAAGAGGCGAAATAAAGCTAGAAAAGCAAAAAATCCAGCTTTAAAAGTACCTTTGTGGAAGAACCAGAGGGAAAGCCTATGGAAACAGGAATACAACATCCTGAATTAACTGGATGCTGTTAAGGGAAACAGTCTGGGGAAAGAAAAGCTTAAATAAGTTGTTTCAAGATAGAAAAGGGGTTGTCTATCACTGGAGAAAAGGATCTCTGCTCGGGGGTGAGCTATGGAGAAAGAGCTCTAAGGTTGGGAGGCACCTAGTCAAACCTAAGAGGTATGCATAGTAGTTAGAATGGATTTTGGATTAAATGAAGAGGCTGTGATGAATTTTTGAGATGGAACAAGTAGTCAGTTTAATCTGAAAAATTCTGAATCTAAATCCAAGTTAAGAATTTGACAAGTTAGGAATTACAAGTATCTGTGTGGGTCTGTACATTTAACAAAAATAACTATAAGAGAAATATTCAAGTCTGTATGGCTGTATAGGCATATTCTGTAGAGGCCCAACTCTTAGAATGTCTAAACCCAATGTTGGATCTAGATCTGAGATTGGGTACCTCAGAGAAAACTGTCAGTTTTATAAATTAATTTTTGTTATCTAAGTGTAAAATTTACTGATAAATAAAACCTAACCAGAAAGTTATAAGTATAAAATAATTATCTAGATACTTATAACTAAATATATACAGTACTATGCTTTTACATAATTCGGTGTTGGGTAGAGAAAAATAAACCAGATCTGAAGTTGTTGGAGACTTGCAGAAAACTCCACTGTATCACTAAAAGTACATACATATAAAAACTCAGATATTGAACAATTCAATAGACACTTTATTATTCTCATAGGAAATTGCACATATAATTGAGAATAGATAGGTATAAGCTGTGTAAATTTAGATATGGTATACAAATACTAATATAAGTGGAAAACTTACCACAACATGGTGAGATAAATACTATAAGACATAGTATACTTTGTCACTATACAGATGGAAAGGAAACAAACAGAAGAAGGTTGTTTCAGAAAATTATATACCTACATAGAAAACTGTAGGGTTATTCTGTAAGAGATTCTATCCGTTCCTACTCTCTGTGTATACATAACAAATAATAACGACAGTATTTAGGCTACTATCCATACTAAAAAAGACATTAAAATATATATCGGTATGGGAAGTATATGTTTTTACACGTAAAAACTGTATTCCTATATCATAAGCTACTATAAAATACAGATCTGTAGAATGAAGATCCTTAACATATTCATTGGGTGATATAGTGCAGTAATTTAATAATAATAACTGTTAACTTAGTTAATACAGGAATATAAAATGTGTAAACACATAGAGTTGTGCATAGTTAATTTGACTCGGTATGTAACCAAAAATATTACAGGAGCGAATGCTAGTTCCTGAATGGGCAAGTTCATGCAGAGATGGCATGGTGGAAACCC
Source organism: Pinus albicaulis (assembly GCA_034641835.2). Classification (NCBI taxonomy): domain Eukaryota; kingdom Viridiplantae; phylum Streptophyta; class Pinopsida; order Pinales; family Pinaceae; genus Pinus; species Pinus albicaulis. The sequence continues at coordinate 495,768,118 of CM076572.1, forward strand.
GATGGGATGGTACCAACCTGAATATGAACAATCTTGCTATTAAAAATCAAATAGAAATGATAGAAGACAATTATCAGTCCAGAGGCAAGGGTCCCACCTACAAAAGTTAGAAACACATGTTAGTTTCGGGTTGTGGTTGAAAAACACATACAATAACTAAACAAAAAAAATTAGATTTAATTTCAAGAGAGTCAATGATTCCCTCGGTGGGCAGAGTAATATGCTACTGGAAAGTTAAAAAAAAAGGAAACAACAAAAGGGAACTACTGAAATGACTTTTATAAACTCATATGACAGTACTAACCAATATGTATCACTCGAAAGGATGGTTGCTTCAAAACCATATATCGAAAGGATATAAATTATGTATTCCAGAGTACGATACAAGGAGACCCAAATACACACATATAAAAATCATTTCAAGAGAAATTAAGATGCAGTCTCAGTAATAAAATTACTAAAGAGGTGTAATTTACGAAAGTAAGAACGAGAAGCATTGTCCAGATAGTTGCTTGAATCATAAATCGATTTTTAGGAATTCAACGTAAAAGTTATTCCGCAAGCCTGAACGTCTTTCCCATCCGCAATAGAGTCAATTTACAATTTTATCTGCATTTTGGGGGAAAAAACGCAAGGTGAGAAATAAATTTATTAAGACAGAGCCATTCGTAAGCATCTGTCGAAAATTCCATTCTAAGGAAAAGTATGAAGAAATAAATAAAACCCCCATAATTCTAAGAATTGAGATTACAATTATTCTAATGGAGTAATACTAGAGAGTTTTTGAAAATTTAAACTCAGTATAAAAGTGACAAAGCTGGAATTCTAGTAAGGTAGAATTCACTTCCAAAAAGTAAACGCAGATAATTTTTTCTCAGGAGTTAAATGCAGAGAAGGGTTAAACAAGAGACAAAAATCATTGAAATATAGAATGAACATGTAGAAAAAAATGTAATGACAGTAGAGGGTATTTTCTGTACCGTAAAGAAATTCTATGAATAAAATCTACATAACTTGCCTTTGGCATTTGAACATCAGAAAAACAAACGAGAAATCATAGTCGGGAAATAAATACCGATACTAACGTATCCATAAAAGGGAACATAGATATAGCTATTGTACCTGGTGAAAACATGGAGAACTTCCACCACATAAACTCAGAAGTTGTAGCCGTGAAATGAACTCGGGTTCTCAACCATAATGGAACCAAAAAGTAGTAATAGATTTGGACAGGAAGAAACAAAATTGCAGAGTTAAGAATAAACGTTTTAATAAACGAGGATAACCTTACTAAGAAAATGGGACGTCTTCAAAACCTGAGCTTTTTATTAACATAAATAAAACCCTAAAAACTTATGAGATCAAGAGCGTCCAAGTGTCGCGCATCCAAGGAGGACAACGGGTCTCTCGCGCATTACATCTGTGGGGTATAAGCCATGTGATATTGTCATTGCGAAGTTAATGCATTCAAAATTCCAAGAAATTTTACGGCAACTTATTCATATTTAAATTTCGAATAGACCAGGACCCATCAACCAGATTTGGTAGCGTACCCTAAGGTGAATTTAAATATAATAAATATTATAGTAGTATTAGTAATACAGACATCCGGCAGGTAAACCAAATCTCACTGAAATCTTTCCTTGGGAATCGTATTGAGAACTTGAGGGTTGTAGTCTAGAGTTAGGGATACTCCACGTAATAGGAGTTGTAAGGGTTGTGAATGACATTTATGATTAAAACAATAATTTTCCAGGATTATTCGAATAGAGTAATTGGGGTTTAAATTAAATTATTTAACCTATAAGAAAAGTGAATAAGACATCCTACGTTAAAGGTTTTGAATTTAGTCACCATGTACACAATATATAACGACTAAATCGAATGTATTAAGTTTAGCCTATGAACTTATAAAGTGGGAAAAAGATTTTGCACGAGGAAAAAGTGTTTCCCTTGTTTTAATATTAAAATATATTGGAGTGGATATGCAAGCTCTTTTCCATAAAAAAAGAGGAATTAATATAAGTAGGTAGGAGATATATATTCATGCTCTTCTTCCTATTATGGCAATAGTTAACACTACATATATATGACTATTAATTTTTAAGTAGCAGAAGATCCATAGTATATATAGAGTTTTTTTTAGTGTAAATAAAGAGAACGTATTTGAGGATAGGAGAAAATGTAGTTGGACAAATTTATAAGAAGAATACTGATTGAATGGTCAAATAACTTTAGAGATTTGATATGATAAAATCAGAGCTGGTGACATAACCACGTCGGAATGCGACGTACAATTAACAAGGCGAAACTGTTGGAAATGAAATAGTCTCTTAATAATATTCTGTAGAGAATATTGCTAAAAAAATAGAAAAAAAATAAAATTTAACTATGGAAATGAGAGGTGTTACAAATGGTATCAGAGCCCAAGCTAAAACACTGGGCAAATTATGTGCTCACATCAGAAATTTTATGTTGCTATAAATTTTATTGAATTTAAATTTTGCTAATGTTTAATTTCATGTATAGTGAATAGTGCTGAGGTATACATATGTGAACCATGACTGAAGGGGACGAGTTGTATGTGGATCTAGGTGGTGGAGAAAACACACCAGATCCAAATGCTTCATTGATAGCTATGTTGCGAAAAATGCAAAGAGAAATGGCGCAACTAAAAGGCCACAATGAAAGACTATCTTTAGCCAGTGAAGAGCAAGATAGATTGATAAGAGAATTGACTTCCCAGAATAGTAAAAAAGGTGAAGATTCCGGAAGGAAGAGAAAGGGAAGCGTAAATCACTCAGAAGATTCTGAGGAAGATGATGCCTCTAGAAAGAAGTCTAGGAGGAACAAGGAATTATAGGGTGAATTCCGAAAAATCAAACCTCCCTCCTATGATGGAGAGAAGGAAGAAGATGCTGAAGTGTGGCTTCTGAATATGATAAAGTACTTTCACGTTTACGAATATGAAAGTAACCTGAGAGCCAGGTTGGCTATCTATTAGTTTCAAGGTAAGGCTACCTTGTGGTGGGAAGAAACAAAGATGGTCCATGTCATTGATGAGAAATCTGTTACTTGGGAGAATTTCCAAGTCAAGTTCAAAAATCGATACCTGAATGAACTCTATTATGATGATAAAGCCAAGGAATTTCATGAACTCAGGTTACGACAACTTACAATTGAGGAATTTGTAACCAAATTCACCAATCTGTTACACTATGTACCGTATATAAGGGAAGAGAAGGAAAAGGTACAACGTTTCTTGAACTGTCTACCCACTATTTACAAGGAAAAGATAGAGTTTGATAACCCCAAGACCATGGATGAGGTGGTGCGCAAGGCAAGGCTATGTTATCAGCAATTCAAGGGAAAAATTGAACAAGCAAAGAATTGGCAAAACAGAGAGAAGGGTGACTCCAGCAGAAAGAAAACAAAACCAGCATATTTGAAGAACTTTTGGAGAAACTACCAAAGAAAGAAGTTCATCAAAATGGGTGAAAATTAAACTTCTCAATTACAAACAAGGTCCAAACAGATGAATAGAAACAATAAAAGGGAGGGGACTGTTAAAATGAGAGAAAATTTGAAGTGTTGGGGTTGTGGAGAACCTCATTTGTTGAGGGACTATCCACACACAAACATTCAGACTATACAAGTATCGAGAGAAGCAACTACTGTTAATGACGTGGCGAGAAATATCTCCAAAATCAGTGCTGCTTTGGAAGATCGTCAAGAAAAACAACAGTCCACTATGGTTGAAGTAGAAGGTGGAAACAGAAGGGAAATTCCTTCCAGAGGCTCTTCAAATATAGGCGCGGGAAGAAATTGAGCTCCGGAACAGGACAATGGCCAGGGTGAAAGTGCAGTGGAGGCACTTTACACCCAAAGAGGCTACTTGGGAGCGAGAGACTGATATGATGGAAAAATATCCATCACTGTTTAAACAATGATTTTGTAATTGTTTTGTTAACATCGAGGACGATGTTTGTTTTTAGAGGGGGAATATGTAATATCCCCAGTTTGCTATAATTTTAATTTGACAATTGAACAAGTCCAAAGGGGTAAAGTGGACCCCAATGGAAAACTATTATGTGGATTTATTTTATTATTTTAATTTAATAAAATAAAATGGAAAATTATGTGTACAATGACTAGATTGAGATTTGAGATTTGAAAACCCAATCCATGAGGATGGATAAGGCTGTAAGACTTTCCCAAACTTCCAGAAATACTTGGAAGGAATAAAGTAAGATACTAAAATTCGATTTGGAGATAAATATCTAATTACCCCAATAAAGAGGAAATTAGTGGGAAAAGGTGGAATAAAGCTGGAAAAGCAGAAACGCCAGCTTTAAAAGTACCCTTGTGGAAGAAACAGAGGGAAAGCCTAGGCAAACAGGAATACAAAATCCTGAATTAACTGGACGTAGTTAAGGGAAACAGGCCGGGGAAAGAAAAGCTTAAATAAGCTGTTTTAGCATAGACAAGGGGTTGTCTGTCATTGGAGCAAAGGATCTCTTCTCGGGGGTGAGCTATGGAGAAAGAGCTCTAAGGTTGGGAGGAAGCTAGTAAAACTTAAGAGGTATGCACAATAGTTAGAATGGATTTTGGATTATATGTTGAGGTTGTGATGAATTTATGAGATGAAACAAGTAGTCAGTTTAATCTGACAAATTCTGATTCTAAATCTGAGTTTAGAATTTGAAAAGTTAGGAATTACAAGTATCTGGGTGGGTTTGTACATTTAAAAGAAATAACTATAAGAGAAATAGTCAAGTCTATATGGTTGTACAGGCATATTCTGCAGAGGCCCAACTCTTAGAATGTCTAAACCCAATGTTGGGTCTAGATCTGAGATTGGGTACCTGAGAGAAAACTGTCAGTTTTGTAAATTAATTTTTGTTAGCTAAGTGTAAAATTTACTGATAAATAAAACCTAACCAGAAAGTTATAAGTAGAAAATAATTATCAAGATACTTATAACTAAATATATACAGTACTATCCTTTTACATAATTCGGTGCTGGGTAGAGAAAAATAAACCAGATCTAAATTTTTTGGAGACTTGCAGAAAACTAAACTGTATCACTAAAAATACATACATATAAAAACTCAGATATTGAACAATTCAATAGACAATTTATTATTCTCACAGGATATTCCAAATATAATTGAGAATAGATAGGAATAAGCTGTATAAATTTAGATATGGTACACAAATACTAATCTAAGTGGAAACCTTACCACAACATGGTGAGATAAAGACTATAAGACATAGTATACTTTGTCGCTATACAGATGGAAAGGAAACAAACAAAAGAAGGTTGTTTCAGAAAAGTATACAACTACATAGAAAACTGTAGGGTTATTCCATAAGAGATTATATTTGTTCCTACTCTCTATGTATACATAACAAATAATAACGACTGTCTTTAGGCTACTATCCATACTAAAAAAGATATAAAAATATATATCGGTATGGGAAGTATATGTTTTTACACATCATAACTGTATTCCTATATCATAAGCTGCTATAAAATACAGATCTGTAGAACAAAGATCCTTGACATATTCGTTGGCTGATATAGTGCAGTAATTTAATAATATTAATTGTTAACTCAGTTAATACAGGAATATAAAATGTCTAAACACATAGAGTTGTGCATAATTAATTTGACTCGGTATGTAACCAAAAATATTACAAAAGCGAACACTGGTTCTTGAATAGTAAATTGTGAAGTCCCTTGGCAAGTTCATGCAGAGATGGCATTGTGGAAACCCAATGGGATGGTACCAACCTGAATATGAACGATCCTGCTATTAAAAATCAAATAGAAACGATAGCAGACAATTATTAGTCCAATGGTAGGGGTCCCACCTACAATGGTTATAAACACATGTTAGTTCTGAGTTCTGGTTGAAAAACACATACAATAACTAAAAAAAATAGATTTAATGTCAAGAGAGTAAATGACTCCCTCAGTGGGTATATTAATATGCTACTGGAAAGTTAAAAAAAAGGAAACAACAAAAGAGAACTGCTGAAATGACTTTTATAAACTCATATGACAAAAATAACCAGTATGTATCACTCGAAAGGATGGTTGCTTCAAAACCATATATCGAAAGGATATAAATTATGTATTCCAGAGTATGATGCAAGGAGACCCAAATACACATATATAAAAATCATTTTAGGAGAAATTGAGACGTAGTCTTAGTAAATAAAATTACCAAAGAGGTGTAATTTACGAAAGTAAGAACATGAACCATTGTCCAGATAGTTGCTTGAATCGTAAATTGATTTTAAGGAATTTGATGTAAAAGTTATTCCGCAAGCCTGAATGTCTTTCCCATCCGCAATAGAGTCGATTTACAATTTTATCTGCGGTTTGGGGGAAAACACGCAAGGTGAGAAATAAAGTTATTAAGACAGAGCCATTCGTAAGCATATCTCGACAATTCCATTCTAAGGACAAGTATGAAAAAATAAATAAAACCCCCATAATTCTAAGAATTGAGATTACAATTATTCTAATGGAGTGATATTAGAGAGCTTTCGGAAATTGAAACTCAGTATACAAGTGACAAAGCTAGAATTCCAGAAAGGGAGAATTCACTTCCAAAAATTAAACGCAGAGAATTCTTTCTCAGGAGTTAAATATAGAGAAGGGTTAAACAAGAGACAAAAATCATTGAAATATAGAGTGAACAAGTAGAAAAAAATTTAATGACAGTAGAGGGTATTGTCTATACCGTAAAGAAAGTCTGCAAATAAAATATACATAACTTGCCTTTGGCATTTCAACAGCAGAAAAACAAATGAGAAATCATAGTCGGGAAATAAATACCGATACTAACGTATCCATAAAAGGGAACACATATATAGATTTTGTACCCGGTGAAAACATGGAGAACGTCCACCACATAAACTCAAAAGTTTTAGCCACGAAATGAACAGGGGTTCTCAGCCATAATGGAAAAGAATAGTAGTAACAGATTTGGATAGGAAGAAATGAAATTGCAGAGTTAAGAAAAAACGTTTTAACAAACGAGGATTATCTTACAAAGAAAATGGGACGTCTTCAAATCCTGAGCCTTTTATTAACATCAAAAATAAAAAAAGCCTAAAAACGTATGAGATCAAGAGCATCCAAGTGTCGCGCATCCAAGGAGGAAAATGGGTCTCCTGCGCATTACATCTGTGGGGTACAAGCCATGTGATACCGTCCTTGCAAAGTTAATGCATTCAACATTCCAAGAAATTTTACGGTAGGTTTATTCATAGTTAAATGTCAAATAGACCAAGACCAATAAACCAGATTCGGTAGCGTACCCTAAGGTGAATTTAAATATAATAAATATTGAAGTAGTATTAATAATACGGACGTCCGACAGATAAACCAAATCTCACTAAAATCTTTCCTTGGGTATCGTATTGACAATTTGAGGGTTGTAGTCTAGAGTTAGGGATATTCCATGTAATAGGAGCTGTAAGGGTTGTGAATGACATTTATGATTAAAACAATAATTTTCCAGGATTATTCGAATAGAGTAATTGGGGTTTAAATTAAAGTATTTAATCTATAAGAAAAGTGAATAAGACATCCTACGTTAAAGGTTTTGAATTTAGTCACCATGTAAACAATATATAAGGACTAAATCAAATGTATTAAGTTTAGCCAATGAACTTATAAAGTGGGAAAAATATTTTGCAGGAGGAAAAAATGATTCCCTTGTTTTATTATTAAAATATATTGGAGTGGATATGCAAGCTCTGTCCCATAAATAAAGAGGAATTAATATAAGTAGGTAGGACATATGTATTCATGCTCTTCTACCTATTATGGCAATAGTTAACACTACGTATATATGAATATTATACTTATAAGTAGAAGAAGATCCATAATATATATAGAGTTTTTTTGTAGTGTAGATAAAGACAAGGTATTTTAGTATGGGAGAAAATGTAGCTGGACAAATTTATATGCAGAATACCGACCGAATAGTCAAATAACTTTAGAGACTTGAGATGATAAAATCAGAGCTCATGACATAATCTCGTCGGAATGTGACATAAACTTAACAAGGCGAAACTGTTGGAAATGAAATAGTCTCTTAATAATATTCTGTAGAGAATATTGCTAAAAAAAAAAGAAAAAAAAATTAACTATGGAAATGAGAGGTGTTCGAAATTGTATCAGAGCCCAAGTTAAAACACTGGGCAAATTATGTGCTCACATCATAAATTTTATGTTGCTGTAAAATTTTATTGAATTTAAATTTTGCTAATGTTTAATTTCATGTATAGTGAACAGTGCTGAGGTATACAACTGCGAACCATGACTGAAGGGGATGAGCTGTATGTGGATCTGGGTGGTGGATAAAACATGCCAGATCCAAATGCTTCATAGATGGATATGTTGCATAGAATGCAAAGAGAAATGGCGCAGCTAAAAAGCCACAATGAAAGGCTATCTTTAGCCAGTGAAGAGAAAGATAGATTGATAAGAGAATTGACTTCCCGAAATAGTCAAGAAGGTGAATATTTTGGAAGGAAGAGAAAGGGAAGAGTAAATCACTCAGAAGTTTATGAGGAAGATGATGCCTCTAGACAACAGTCTAGGAGGAACAAGGAATTACAGGGTGAATTCCAGAAAATCAAACCTCCCTCCTATGATGGAGAGAATGAGGAAGATGTTGAAGCGTGGATTCTGAATATGATAAAGTACTTTCAGGTTTATGAATATGAAAGTAACCTGAGAGCCAAGTTGGATATCTATCAGTTGCAAGGTAAGGCTACCTTATGGTGGGAAGAAACAAAGATGTTCCATGTCATTGATGAGAAAACTGTTACTTGGGAGGATTTCCAAGTCAAGTTCAAAAAATGATACCTGAATGAACGCTATTATGATGATAAAGCCAAGGAATTTCATGAACTTAGGTTAGGACAACTTACAATTGAGGAATTTGTAACCAAATTCACCAATTTGTTACGCTATGTACCATATATAAGGGAAGAGAAGGCAAAGGTAAAACGTTTCTTAAACTGTCTACCCACTATTTACAAGGAAAAGATAGAGTTTGATAACCCAAGACCATGGATGAGGTGGTGCACAAGGCAAGGCTATGTTATCAACAATTCAAGGGAAAAATTGAACAAGCAAATAATTGGAAAAACAAAGCGAAGGGTGACTCTAGCAGAAAGAAAAAAAAACCAGCATATCTGAAGAATTTTGGGAGAAACTACAAAATAAATAATTTCAGCAAAATAGGTGAAAATCAAACTACTCAATCACAAATAGGGTCCAAACAGATGAATGGAAACAATAAAAGAGAGGGTACTGTTAAAATGAGAGAACCTTTGAACTGTTGGGGCTGTGGAGAACCTCATTTGGTGAGGGACTGTCCACATAGAAACATTCATACTATACAAGTACTGAGAGAAGCAATGACTGTTAATGACATGGCAAGAAATATCCACAAAATCAGTGCTTCTCTGGAAGATCGTCAAGCAGAACACCAGTCCACTATGGTTGAAGTAGAAGGTGGAACCAGAAGGGGAATTCCTTCCAGAGCTGCTTCAAATCTTAGCGCAGAAAGAAATCAAGCTCCGGAACAGGACAATGGCCAGGGTGAAAGTGCAATGGAGACACTTTACACCCGAAGAGGCTACTTGGGAGTGAGAGACTGATATGATGGAAAAATATCCATCACTGTTTAAACAATGATTTTGTAATTGTTTTGTTAACACCGAGGACGATGTTTTTTTTTAGAGGGGGAATATGTAATATCCCCAGTTTTCTATACCTTTAATTTGACAATTGAACAAGTCAAAAGGGATAAATTGGACCCAAATGGAAAACTATTATGTGGACTTATTTTATTATTTTAATTTAATAAAATAAAATGGAAAATTATGTGTGCAATGACTAGATTGAGATTTGAGATCTAAAAACCCAATCCATGAGAATGGATAAGGTTGTAAGACTTTCCCAAACTTCCAGAAATCCTTGGAAGGAATGAAGTAAGATATTAAAATTATATTTGGAGATAAATATCTAATTACCCCAATAAAGCGGAAATTATTGGGAAGAGGTGGAATAAAGCTAGAAAAGCGGAAAATCCAGATTTAAAAGTACCTTTGTGGAAGAAACAGAGAGAAAGCCTAGGCAAACATGAATACAACATCCTGAATTAACTGGACGCAGGTAAGGAAACTGGCTGGGGAAAGCAAAGCTTAAATAAGCTGTTTCATCATAGACGAGGGGTTGTCTATCAATGGAGCAAAGTATCTCTGCTCGGGGTTGAGATGTGGAGAAAGAGATCTAAGGTTGGGAGGCAAATAGTCAAAGCTAAGAGGTATGCATAATATTTAGAATGGATTTTGGATTAAATTTTGAGGTTGTGATGAATTTATAAGATGGAACAAGTAGTTAGTTTAATATGACAAATTCTGAATCTAAATCTGAGTTTAGAATTTGACAAGTTAGGAATTACAAGTATCTGTGTGGGTCTATACATTTAACAGAAATAACTATAAGAGAAATAGTCAAGTTTGTATGGTTGTCCAGGCATATTCTGCAGAGGCCCAACTCTTAGAATGTCTAAACCCAATGTTGGGTCTAGATATGTTATTGGGTACCTCAGAGAAAACTGTCAGTTCTGTAAATTAATTTTTGTTAGCTAAGTGTACAATTTACTGATAAATATTTCATAACCAGAAAGTTATAAGTAGAAACGAATTATCTAGTTACTTATAGTTAAATATATACAATACTATCCTTTTACATAATTCAGTGATGGGTAGAGAAAAATAAACCAGACTTGAAGTTTTTGGAGACTTGCAGAAAATTGAACTGTATCACTAAAAGTACATACATATTAAAACTCATATATTGAACAATTCAATAAACACTTTATTATTCTCACAGGAAATTCCACATATAATTGAGAATAGATAGGAATAAGCTGTATACATTTAGATATGGTATACATATACTAATATAAGTGGAAACCTTATCACAACATGGTGAGATAAAGACTATAAGACATAGTATACTTTGTCACTATACAGATGGAAAGGAAACAAACAGAAGAAGGTTGTTTCAGAAAAGTATATACCTCCATAGCAAACTGTAGGGTTATTCCGTAAGAGATTCTATCCGTTCCTACTCCTTATGTATACATAAAAAATAATAACAACTGTCTTTAGGCTACTATCCATACTAACAAAGATATAAAAATACATATCGGTATGGGAAGTATATGTTTTTACACATCAGAACTGTATTCCTATATCATAAGCTGCTATAAAATATAGATCTGTAGAACAAAGATCCTTAACATATTTTTTGGCTGATATAGTGCAGTAATTTAATAATAATATTTGTTAAGCAGTTAATACAGGAGTATAAAATGTGTAAACACATAGAGTTGTGCATAATTAATTTGACTCGGTATGTAACCAAAAATATTACAAGAGCGAACGCTGGTTCCTGGATGGTAAATTGTGAAGTCCCTTGGCAAGTTCATGCAGAGATGGCATGATGGAAACCTGATTGAATGGTACCAACCTAAATATGAACGATCCTGCTATTAAAAATCAAATAGAAACAATAGCAGACAATTATCAGTCCAAAGGTAGGGGTCCCATTTACAAAAGTTAGAAACACATGTTAGTTCTGGGTTATGGTTGAAAAACACATACAAAGTAAATTATTCCCTCAGTGGGTAGAGTAATATGCTACTGGAAAGTTAAAAAAATGAAACAACAAAAGGGAACTGCTGAAATGACTTTTATAAACTCATATGACATAAATAACCAGTATGTATCAATCGAAAGGATGGTTGCTTCAAAACCATATATCGAAAGGATATAAATTATGTATTCCAGAGTATGATACAAGGAGACCCAAATACACATATAGAAAAATCATTTCAGGAGAAATTGAGACGTAGTCTCAGTAAATAAAATTACCAAAGAGATGTAATTTACGAAATTAAGAACGGGAACCATTGTCCAGATAGTTGCTTGAATCGTAAATCGATTTTCAGAAATTCGACGTAAAAGTTATTCCGCAAGCCTGAATGTCTTTCCCATCTGCAATAGAGTCGATTTACAATTTTATCTGCAGTTTGGGGAAAACACACAAGGTGAGAAATAAAGTTATTAAGACAGAGCCATTCGTAAGCATCTGTCAACAATTCCATTCTAAGGAAAAGTACGAAAAAATAAATAAAACCCCCATAATTCTAAGAATTGAGATTACAATTATTCTAATGGAGTAATATTAGAGAGTTTTCGGAAATTGAAACTCAGTATAAAAGTGACAAAGCTGGAATTCCAGTAAGGTATAATTCACTTCCAAAAATTAAACGCAGAGAATTTTTTCTCAGGAGTTAAATGCAGAGAAGGGTTAAACAAGAGACAAAAATCATTGAAATATAGAATGAAAAAATAGAAAAAAATGTAATGACATGTTGGCACGGGGGGGTCCTGACCCAGGTTCGGAGGTTAAGGTTTGCCAACAAACCCCTTTGCTACTCGCCCTTTCGGTAGTGACCTTCTTGCGCAGGCCAAAGTCTCACTTGAATTAGTATGGGAGGGTGCTGGAACCAGGTTTCTGCACCCTAGGAGAGGGTAGGTAAGTCAAGCAGAGCTGCATTCAACCTTATAATTACAAGATATTATATCATAGAGCCCTGATCTACTGATATCCTTCGCAGCCACATGCGTAATGCTAGTTATAATCACAATAACTAACAGATCATAGAATTATAGAACATTGTTGTAGTTATCACAGGTATCCTTGCATAAAGCGTAATAGAACAGATCCAAATCGCAACATAAACAAGTAACACAAGTACTTTCGCAGCTTAAATCAATAACATAGAAACATACATACTCAATCAGATATCACACATTCACATCAGCAGTAAGTCCAATACATTCAGATATTCCAACAACCTTCCGGATTCATTAATCCTTCAGATTTACTTACAATACCCAAAAGCTAACCTGCGCACACAGCAGTAGGGTTTGCACACAGCAGGACAAAGGATCTCCGTGCACACAGCTAGCAAGAGTCCTTACCCAACCAACCCTACAGATTTAACAGTTTGCACGTAGCATCAATTCCAATTCATTCCTGCCTATCGACTAAAAAATGTTCAACTATTTATACTACTTTAGCCTATGCATCCAATGGTCTGCAAACCGTGGTTTGCAGATTCTTGGTCTACCCTTGACCCACTTACAATGCATTAGGGTCTTTGACCCACCCCGAAATCCCTGCATTAGTCTAAATATAATAAAAAATATACAAAATGGACCAGATTCGCAGCTTTGTAGGAGACCCTGTTCCAACATTCCCCCAACATAATCTTGTGACTCGTCCCGAGTCACTGAGATGGTGGGGTATCCACCTGCACCTGCAACAGTTTGATCACTTCAGCCAATGGTGGCAGCACGACTTCACTTTGGGTAGTAGCATTCTGGGCGATGTCGACCAATTTCTATGAAATCGGGCCTTCTGTCACAGCAGTGACACTTTCCAAGGTCTGGTCGAGCTGCTTCACGACTACATCAGCATCCTGCGACAGCTTAAGGGCTTCAACAACCCAAGGATTCAGGCGGTTGTTGAGGGCCTTCTTCTTCTGTCGAATATCTTCTATCTTAGCTTGGAGGTCTTGGCTGATGCGCAGTCGTGCCAAGCGCTGAGTAAGAACCAACGTGGGCAGGGTGGCTTCCAATGTCTCAAATGTCTCCTCTTTCTACCGCAGGGCCTGGGTTATTTCACGTAGGAGTGGATCACGTTGAACCTTGGTCCATAGTTTCATGGCAGTCTCCAGTAGTTGAGCACCCTACGCGATCTGCCGTGTGATGACATTCGTAGCTGCGGTGACCAATGCAGATCGCTGGGCTCACACTTCCGGACATGTTTCAGGCTGCAATTTAGCCTGCAAATCAGAAATCTGCTGCTCCATCCATGACTTAACCTCCACAACCTCCGTTCGTGATGCCTTCAATGCGATGACCAACCCTTCAACCTTTTCCTGGGGCATAGAGGTAGCCGGAATCTCTGCTGAAAATTTTTTGCAGAGTTGGTGAATGAAGCTTTTAAGCTCCTTCTTATTTGTGGTGGCAAGGGCGATTGAGGCGTTGCTTTCGGTGATTATTTTTTTAGCCAAACCTAGTCATTGGTGAATCTGTAGGTCTTGGTGCTGAATCTCCTGAAATATACCCGTGTCGAGTCCCTACAAAGCATCTTGTGGTAGTCTGGCTAAGTCTAGCTGTACGTCTTGGAAACTATGGACCTGCGTGCTCAGGTCAGGCAGACTGATCATAAGGGCAGTGCTAGGCAAAGGGCAGAGGTAAATTTCTATCGTTGTAAGCGTAGCACTGATAATGGTTTGCGGTGTTTGCACCAAAGTCACACTGGTGTGCAGTGTGTCTATATTTAGCTGTAGCTCATGGAGCTCAGCTTGTAATGTGGCAAGTGCAACCTTTTGCTATCCTTCGAGGGCTTCCCATCGATCCTGCATGGCTAGAGAGATTGCATCAGTAATATGCTCAAGGTCATCGTCGGTTAAGGTGATAGTTTCATCGTGTTCTGTATGCTGAGCGTGCTGCTTCTTCCAGGGTCCTTTGACAGGCTCGCCTGTGCGCTTCGTCCCGTGAGGGGATGCAGTTCATCCTGCATCCCCTCCTCTTGTCCCTAATTCGGACTGCGAATCTTTCTTTGTAGCTTCTTTGGCGTCCTTCTCATTAGTCTGCTTCTGCTGCACATCTTTCTTCGCAGAGAGTTCTGTGTCTTCTCGGTACATTTGCTGGAGCCTCCAATATCCTTTTCTTGTGTTGTGCTGGTATTTTTAGGGCCTTGCGCCTCGGTCTTGAAGCCAATATTCCATTGCGGGGGCCAGAGTGCAATAACATTGTCTATTTCTTCGTCCAGGACCATATAGGGGAGCGAAGTGCACACTTTCTCCTTTCGGCTCTGAATCTGTATGTTGAGCATGGTCACCTAAAAGGTCATGATGCGTTTGTATCTGTCATAGACTATGAGTGATAAGCGTGGTCAAGAATTGATGGCAGCTGCCACGCTACTATAGAAGAGGACCCAGAAGACTTGATTGTCCCCTATGCGCTGCGCATCCTTGGAGTCCCACAAGTTTGCATAACGAGCTCCTTCACACGTATCTGAGTTAATCTTAGGGAGGACTGAATCCACAGGAGCTTCCCAAGTGACCAACGCTATGAGTAAAAAAAACCACGAGTAGAAAAAGGTGCACCCTAAGTCTTGGGATTCTTGGATGTTGGAAAAAAATTCATCACATAAGTACTGAGCCCAATTAAAACAGACCCCGTTTCCATATTGGGCTGCTAGCTGGATCACATAGGCGGGGACGGTGGTGAGTTGGCATTTGCGCATCAATTTTCACGCCATCAACATCGTGCCCAAATGCGTAGCGTGATCATTGATGGATTTGATGATAAAGCCTCGTGTTTTCCGCTCCACGTTGTATTTTTGGCGCACAAATTCAACAGTCTCACCTTTGTATTTCTTACCCACTTGCTCTAGAGGGCTTGGTCCATTCATCGGGAGGCCAGTAATCCTATGGATCAATGCAACATCAATAGGATTCCTGTCCTGGATCCATAGACAACCTTCATAAATTAGGGCGAGCAGCTGCCACGCGAGTCGGTCCGTAACATTGTAATGACCAAAGTGGGCAAGTTTAAGAGCCCGGACCCGGCCAAACCACACACCCAGCGCTGGGGGATGATTGTAACTCCATTGTCATCATGAATCAAGTCGAGGTATAATGCCGGTGCTAGTTCAAGGAATGCGTCGAAGTTGGCTAGGTGGTGATCTTCAAACTTGACCTCATGAAGCTAACCAAGAGGTTCTCCAATGATGGGGACCAAGCCTAGGGTCAGTGGCATATGTAGGTAAGTGAAAGGGCCATCAAGATTCTTTGACATGCGTGTTGA
The DNA here is from genome assembly GCA_034641835.2 of Pinus albicaulis. NCBI lineage: Eukaryota > Viridiplantae > Streptophyta > Pinopsida > Pinales > Pinaceae > Pinus > Pinus albicaulis. Next base: position 495,784,114 of record CM076572.1, read on the forward strand.
TGTCCTGCGTGGTTGAACAAAGGGAGGTAACCAGGGAATTGGCTCGATGGGTTGTGCTTCCTCCCGAGCTACCTGCAGAGATTTTGCGGTTCGTGGGGAAGTGCGCAACTTTCCTGCAACCCAGTTTGTGGACTTCGGGGGCTTTCCGGAGCTCTGGGAATTTTCTTTTTCTCTCCTCATGGTTGGGCTTGATTTGGAGAGAATCTTTTCCACCTCAGACTCAATTTCCACCACTTCCTTATTCCCTTGTTCTACCAAGGTCATTGGTTCAGAAGGCTCAGCAGGGTTCGTAGCCCTCATCCTGGTGCAAAAAACAAACTCTGGGTTGCTACTATCCGAGGGGGTAGGTTGCTTGGACATGAAGGAGAAACTATAAACATAAAACGTCTTGCGGCACCAAATCGTCATGGTAAGATATGCCAAGTACAAGCTATACAATTGATACGGAACCCTTGTCTAGACTGTTTGACCCGTTTTATAGCCATAATGGTTAACCAACAGTTGGGCGAGCCTCATGTGAAACTTACCATTGGTTAAATGGTAAAAATTCTATGGAAAGTGCCACATTAATTTCTAGTCCTCCGCTCCTTCCAACGGTAGTTTCTGCTTTTTACTAGAGTTTACTGTTCCAACGGCTAGTTTTCGCACCTCCAGTGTGCTCAGCATACTTGCTATGCTTGGATTAACCACCCTAGTCTCTTGCATCCTCCCCCAACACAGGCTGGTTCCCTAGGTACTTCAGAACGAGAGACATGTTCACCTGACGTGCATCATTCCAACAGAACTAGGCCGCCTTCATAAGCAAGTTCCGCAGAGGTGTTGTGATCAGTACATATTTTGAAATGAACTTCCTGTAATAACTCGCGTGACCGATGACTGACTGTAGCTGTTTCCTTGTTGTAGGAGCCATGACAACTTCACCTATTGTATCCGCATCCCCAACCTTATCCAATGTAGGGTGAGACTCAATGCCACTGATTCACAGCTTGAGCGGTCTGGTAACTGTGCACATCTTCTTTAATCCTGAGAGAGAGACAGCTCATGGATCATCCTGACACTCGTTTAGGGCTAGGCTGTGGTAATCGACCATGTTCGATATCTGCGCTTCCCATGTCGGTACCTTAGGTGCGACATACGGGGCTGATTCACCCCATACCACCATATCAATATCCTGCAGAGCTGCGTTGAGCGCCTTCGTTGCACCTACTAACCCAAATGTCCCCATGAATTCATCCTTCAATGTCTCCAAGTGGTGGGTGCGCTAATGTAGTTCTGCATCTAAATACCATGCAGTGGGAAGTGGTCCTAAGGTATGAAAAAAAATATGAACCCACTCTTCTGTAGTCCTATCACACCATTTCTCCACCCAAGCTAATAGATACTAGCGCGGGTCTTCGGGGCCGAGGTATGTTTGGACACGCAGGTGATTGGGCGGTTCAAATCGTAGTATCATAATATCCCGATACTCTTCCCAGTCCTGGAATGCCTCCTTATGTGTGTCCCACCACCGTACAGGTGTCTTACGCATGGCGAGATTAAGGGCTCCTAGCCTTTTTCCTCTTGGAACCTCAGCTTCAAATGCTCGCAAAAAGTCCCTAATATTACCAGAACCATCAAAGTAGGGTAGGCCTCTTACCTCTGAGGAAATGGAGCGGAAGTCCCTTGTGACCCGAAGGCATCGCAACACAGAGACATCATGTAACCGATTTTTCCAGTTCTCCGTCTCCCCTTTAGAGTCGGAGAAGAAGTCACTGTCCTTTTCCCAGCAGAGTACACCATTCACCATATGGTTGATCCAATATTCATCCTGTGCAGTCAACTTATAAATGTGATCTACATCCTCTTCGTCGCGCACCGGCTCTGTATATTGTTCGCCTTCCACAGGATCTAATGGTATTATCACCCTTGTACCATGATTTTCAAATACCATGCTTCTCTTCTTCAGGTTAATGATGCCTCCCATATTGATGGCCCAATCCAAGCCTAGGAGCAAAAGGTAGGGGTTTGCATATTCTATAATCTGAATTACTTCAAAATCATCCCGAACCTTGACCCCTGCGATATCTACCATGATCTTCGACAGTCTCCCCAAGGGTATGATATTTTGCTGATTGGCCATACGCAGCTGGATAGTGGACCATTCTAGATTAGTTTCCCTTATTCGTTGCCAAGTTTTTTTAGGTAATACATTCACATTTGACCCTAGGTCCAAAATAACCTGATCCATATTGTAATCACCGATCTGCACAGTCAACCACATCTCCCTACCAGTGCGTTTCTTATATCTATATAGTTTTTGCACATCCTTGATTTCTGGAGGCAAGCTAGGTTGTGTTGCGTAGCTATCTATTAATTCTTGAAGATTTTCCACAGCCTTTGGGTTGCACAACAGCTTCATACATGCCTGTAAAAAGGGTTTGACCTCCTCATCTGCCTTGAGATTTCCTGGCATCTGAAAAGTAGATGCCTATGCCTAAGCAAAGTCCTTGTGAGCTGCGAAAAATGTTTCTTTTTCCTTTTTTAGATCCAAACCTTCTTACTTGATAACTTCTTGTTGGATCAGAGGTTTGCTCACATTATTCTCCCTAAGCCCCCCGGTGGCCATCCCACTACGTGTTACAAAATTCACGCTCAGATCTTTGTCTCACAGTTTAGCCTTAACCCTCTGCACATTCTGTGTACGTGTCGACTTCCTCTCTTGCATATTTGCTATCAATATTGGGTAGTCTTCAATCGCATGGTCCAGCTGTCTACAATACCGACAGGACTGCCTCATAGGGTTTGGACAGTCCCTGGAAAAGTTTCCTACTTCTCCACAGTTATAACAGATTAGTTGCCCTCATCCCCGACCTGCGCTTCAACCTCTTCCACCTCCCCTACCCTTGGCTGGGGAGCCACCTATGCTCGAGAGGGATCTTGACAATGAAGGATCCGACTGTACCCTATATATGTTCCCTCGATCGATCATCAAATCATACGTCCAGCAGTTCTGTTCATCGTGTCCTATCGATTTGCAGAACCTGCACCATTGCTGCTTTACTTTTGGGACATACGCAGCAAGGCAGGGGCAGTGGTTTGTGTCGTATAGCCCCGCAACGCGACAATCATCGCACCATAGCACCGTCCCACTTGATCTTGGAACTTCCCTAGGGTGCAACAGGATAGGTCCTCCAACTTGCATATAGTCTTCTAATAGAGGGCAGTTATCCTTGGTGTGACGATTTGTCCTGCATCGTATGCACCATATTTCAGGGCTAGCCTCTGCTCCTCGCTCCTTTCGTAGATTCTGGATCTCCATGTGCATCACCTCCAGTTTTCCTTGGATCTATTGGATGCCCAACTGGGTATCATCTCTGGGCGCAACGTCTAACTTCATAGCGACCTCCAAGGATTTTTCCTATGATTCGAAAGTTTGGTGACCCATAGGTACGCGCAAGTGAGGCAGCAACATAGCAATGAACCATTTCTTGTGTTGTCTGTCATCATAATTAAATCATCCTTCTCTAATCACCTTCTTCAGTCGCTGATCGACCTCCCACATAGAATCAGAAGGCCCTTGCTTAAAGTCATTTAGATCAACCACTATTTGAGAGTAGGACTTAGGCTTCTTGAACTGTTGTCTCAAGGCGTTCTTAATCTCTTCAATGGTTGCGTTTGCATGTTGGCCGATGTATCCCATGTACTAGTCCAAAGCTCTTCCTTCAAAGGCAAGGGACATCCGTGCCCTCTTCACCACATCACTAGCTACATTATGCGCAGTCCATACCGATCCTGCGACAAACCAGAATTGATCCATGTCTTCATATCCCACACCCTTAAAGGTAGGCAACTTCATGTGTGTAGCCATGTCGTCTTCTGGTGGTGGCGGAGGTGTAGGTGAATTCTTACCCCTATGCTGGTTTGAAAGTGGTGTGGCTGGAGGAATCTCTGCAGCTGCTTTTCTTATCGGACTATAGACAGATCTATCTCCTTCTTGGTTGGTCTGATAGTATTTGCCACTTCACGTCGTACTCTCATCCAGATCAAAGGTCATTCATTCGGTGTGGATACACATAATACTCTTTTTGCACAGTAATATCTTAATCAGCAATGGTAAGGTCTTCAAAAACTTACCCCAGAAACCCTTGAAGAACCTTCACCCTGCTTCAAAGTAGGAGACGAACTTATCGATGGAAAATTCGTTCACGAACCCTCCTAGCACATTATCCACCCAGTGATCCACCGTGCGAGTGATGGTGGTATCAGTCTTCTCTAACTGCTGGATCAATTTTGGGGTCCACTATGTGACCTGTTCGTCTTTCCAGCACTTCTAAAATTCGACCAAACTTGTGAGCCACTCCTGGAGCTCGATCACAATTGTTACAAGAATATATCATAGATATCCGTGAAAATATAATTATTCTTCCACTCTTCGGTGGTTAACCTCTTACTGCGGTTTTCTTTTACTACGAATTCCTAAACTCACTGTTCAAACCATTCATTGATTTCTTTTCTTTCAGGTTTCCAATACGGCCTTGGCATTACCCGATCCCTCTCTCAAAATGCTCCCGGTCCCGGCAACAGAACCATTTTTTGGCTTGGGGGGGTCCTGACCTAGGTTTAGAGGTTAAGGTTTGCCAAAAAACGCCTATACTACTGGCCCTTTCGGCAGTGACCTGCTTGCGCAGGCCAAAGTCTCACCCGAAGTAGTATGGGAGGGTACTAGAACCAGGTTTCCACACCCTGGGAGAGGGTAGGTAAGTCAAGCAGAGCTACGTTCAACCTTATAATTACCAGATATTATATCACAGAGCCCTAATCTACTGATATCCTTCACATCCACATGCACAATACCAGTTATAATCACAGAAACTAGCAGATCATAGACTTATAAAACACTACCGTAGTTATCACATGTATCCTTGCATAAATCATAACAGAACAGATCCAGATTGTAGCATAAACAAGTAACATAAGTAATTTCGAATCTTAAATCAATAACATAGAAGAATACATACTCAATCAGATATCACAGATTCACATCAGCAGTAAGTCCAATACATTCAGATATTCCAACAACCTTCCACATTCATTAATCCTTTAGATTTACTTACAATACCCAAAACCCAACCTATGCACACAACAACAAGGTCCGCACATAGCCTGACAGAGGATCTCCACACACACAACCAATAGAAGTCCTTACCCAACCAACCCTACAGATCTAACAATTCGCACGTAGCATCAATTCCAATTCATTCCTGCCTATCAACTCAAAAATGTTCAACTATTTATACTACTTTATCCTACACATCCAATGGTCCGCAAACCGTGGTTTGTGGATTCTTGGTCTACCTTTGACCCACTTATAATTCATTGGGGGCTTTGACCCACCCCAAAACCCCTGCGTTAGACTAAATATAATAAAAAATATACTAAATGGACCAGATTCACAGCTTTGTAGGAGACCCTATTCCAACATGACAGTAGAGGGTATTGTCTATACCGTAAAGAAAGTATGCGAATAAAATCTACATAACTTGTCTTTGGAATTTCAACAGGATAAAAACAAATGAGAAATCATAGTTGGGAAATAAATACTGATACTAACATATCCATAAAAGGGAACACAGATATAGTTGTTATACCTGGTGAAAACATGGAGAACAGCCACCACATAAACTCAGAAGTTGCACCGGCGAAATGAACTGGGGTTCTCAGCCATAATGGAACCGAATAGTAGTAACAGATTTTGACAGGAAGAAACGAAATTTTAGAATTAAGAATAAACGTTTTAATAAATGAGGATAACTTTATAGAGAAAATGAGACGTGTTTAAATCCCGAGCCTTTTATTAACATAAAAAAACCATAAAAACATATGAGATCAAGATCGTCCAAGTGTCACGCATCCAAGGAGGACAACGGGTCTCTCGCACATTACATCTGCGGGGTACAAGCCATGTGATATCGTCCTTGCGAAGTTAATGCATTCCACATTCCAAGAAATTTTACAACGGGTTTATTCATAGTTAAATGTCGAATAGACCAGGACCGATAAACCAGATTCGGTTGCGTACCCTAAGGTGAATTTAAATATAATAAATATTGCAGTAGTAATAATAATACAGACATCTGGAAGGTAAACCAAATCTCACTAAAAACTTTCCTTGGGAATCATATTGACAACTTGAGGGTTGTATTCTAGAGTTAGGGATATTCCACGTAATAGGAGCTGTAAGGGTTGTGAATGAAATTTATGATTAAAACAATAATTTTCCAGGATTATTCGAATAGAGTAATTGGGGTTTAAATTAAAGTATTTAATCTATAAGAAAAGTGAATAAGACATCCTACATTAAAGGTTTTGAATTTAGTCACCATGTAAACAATATATAAGGACTAAATCGAATGTATTAAGTTTAGCCTATGAACTTATAAAGTGGGAAAAATATTTTGCACGAGGAAAAAGTGATTCCCTTGTTTTAATATTAAAATATATTGGAGTGGATATGAAAGCTCTGTCCCATAAAAAAAGAGGAATTAATATAAGTAGGTAGGAAATATGTATTCATGCTCTTCTGCCTATTATGGCAATAGTTAACACTACGTATATATGACTATTATACTTTTAAGTAGAAGAAGATCCATAGTATATATAGAGTTTTTTTGTAGTGTAAATAAAGACAAGGTATTTGAGGATGGGAGAAAATGTAGTTGAACAAATTTATAAGTAGAATACTGACCAAATGGTCAAATAAATTTAGAGACTTGAGATGATAAAATCAGAGCTGGTGACATATCCTCGCCGGAATGTGACGTAAACTTAACAAGGAGAAACTGTTGGAAATGAAATAGTCTCTTAATAATATTCCGTAGACAAGGGGTTGTCTATCACTGGAGCAAAGGATCTTTGCTCGGGGGTGAGCTATGGAGAAAGAGCTCTAAGGTTGGGAGGCAACTAGTCAAACCTAAGAGGTATGCACAATAGTTAGAATGGGTTTTGGATTAAATGTTGAGTATGTGATGAATTTCTGAGATGGAACAAGTGGTCAGTTTAATCTGAAAAATTCTGAATCTAAATCTGAGTTTAGAATTTGACAAGTTAGGAATTACAAGTATCTGTGTGGGTCTGTACATTTAACATAAATAACTATAAGGGAAATATTCAAGTTTGTATAGTTGTACAGGCATATTCTAGAGAGGCCCAGCTCTCAAAATGTCTAAACCCAATGTTGGGTCTAGATCTGAGATTGGGTACCTCAGAGAAAACTGTCAGTTCTGTAAATTAATTTATGTTAGCTAAGTGTACAGTTTACTGATAAATAAAACCTAACCATGATCTTTCCAAAATAAAAAATGATCTAAGATACAATATTTCATTGCTTTCATTTTTAAGAATATGCTTTTAGTTCTAGATAAACCAGGAGGAGCTTGTAAGTTGAGTAAAACAAATATAATGTTTGCATACCAAGGTGAATCTATAAAATCTTCACTGATTTGTGGAGTCGCTATCTCTTCCTGATCATCTAGGGCAATAATGAAATTTATGTCTAAGTCCTGATAGTTCGATTCAGCCATGAGTTTGGCTAAACCTTGACCTTTGATCAATTTTGTAGGCTTGATTTCAATGTCATATTCTAGTATTGTGGAAATCCATTTGCCTCTCTTTCCATCAGGCCCATTCTGAGTTAGAATGTCCTTTACAACTGAGTTTGGAACATATGATATAATGTGAGAGTATAGAATGTATACTTTGAAATCTTTTATGGCTTTCACTAAAGCAAGAGCTTGCTTTTCCATGACTTTATACTTTAGTGTTGCATCTCTCAAGGATTTACTGAAGAAAGCAATGGGTTGTTCATATCCCTCATCATTATTTTGCAACAAGACTGCTGCAATGGTGTGTTATGAAGCAAATAAAAAAATGATGAAATCTTTGTTAAAATTAGGACTTATAAGGACAAGTGTTTTAGTAAGAGCTTCTTTGACTGCTTCAAAATACTCCTTAGCCTCTACTGTCCACTTAACTATTGAATCATTTTTTAACATGTTATTCAAATTTATAAGTAGTTCTGCTAAGTTAGAGATGAATCTTCTAAGAAAATTTATTTTGCCTCAAAATTCTTGTAATTATGTAATGTTTCTAGGATGATTGATATTTAAGATTTCTTCTATTCTAGCTGGATCAATTCTAATGCCTCTCTTTTGAAACTATGTTTCCCAAGAGTTTTCCTTCTTCTAATCCAAAAAGTGATTATTTTGGATTTAAAGATATGCCAAATTTTCTGCATTTTATGAATACTCTTCTCAAATGATCCAGATGTTCATTATCTGATTTGGAAAACTGATGCAGGAGCATCAGGATTAGCCAGCAATGTGAAGATTTGTTCACATGTTGTGGCTAAACAGGGTGAAATTCACTGACTGTTGGTCAAATTAAGTTTTACTGAGGAGGTTGGACTTCTCAAATAGTTTGTTATTGAAATAAATGTGAGATTGTCTTATTTTAGATTTAGATATAAGAGTTTTTAATATAGGTGTGCACGAGAGCTAGGAGATAGAGGATTTCTGTTAGATTTCTAGAAATAGAAGATTGCGTTGTTAGAAGAATTAGTTAATAATAAAGATGTTGATAAGGAGAGATTTCTTAGAGTGAGGTTTTGTGTGGAGCGAAAGCTCAGAGTGTGAGCGAATTGTGTTTTTGTAACAGTGTGTAATAGTAGTCATTTTCTTGGGCAATCTGGCCAAGGCAAGACTTTGTTGTTTTTTTTCTAAATATTATGGATAAAAATTATGTTGTGTGCATAATCGAATGACAGATTGTGGAGGCTTGAGCATTGTTTTCTGTGTAATTGATTGAAATAGTTGCGGGCCTGTGTTTGTCTTAATTTCAATTGTATGAAATTCTGTGTTAATGTAAATCGGACAATAGTTTGAGATTGTGAGCGGAAAAGTCCTTAACACAAAGAATTGACATAAAAACATGTAACAAAACCTTTGAATGGATCTAAATTAATATAAATATTGATTTTGGGAGAAGTCGAGTCCATTTGAAATCATCGCATCGGAACAGAGAGAGGCGTTCCATATCGCTTCACATGACATTGGAAACCAGATGCGAAAAGGTTATAAAACTTGTTTAAAGTGAGATCGGGTCCAAGATATATCGCATCGCTACGGGAAGTGACACCGTCCGACTATTGCGACTTGCGATCTCTGATAACCATCGCATCGGAGTTGTGGGAGCTGTCGACAGTTGTGACAATTAAAGTCTTTGCGAATTGCGATCGCTGATTGGCATCGCTTCAGAACCATAGTAAATGTCAAAGTTTGAAAGGACCTTGCGACTGCCGATTAGCGAACCTGTTCTAAGCCGTCCGATCGGGCAGATCTATGGCGTGGAAATACACACAGATTTTTGTTAAACAAGGCATTCAACACTATTTTGAACATATCGGAAGCCGAAAGCGGAAAGCATATATAATGTTTTATAAAGGGCGTTCAAACGCTGTTTAAATGGTGTTAAAAAGTTTTTTTGGAACGCGAAGATAAAAAAAATATTTTAAGCCTATTCAAGAATTCCGGTTCCGATAAGCATAAGGTTGATTATTGGTTTGTTAAAGATCCATTGTGGGGTTTTAAATAATTCCATCGCTGCTGCTGTGTCAAAATTTTGGTATCAGAGCAGAAGAAAGGGGTGTTTGTAGTAAAGATGCTACCAAGAAGGGGAATTGGTCGAGGAAGACCAGAACCAAATGCAATTCTGTTAGAAGAAGTGCGGAATTTGCGTGCACGAATGGAGACAATGGAGACAGCCCAAAGAAGAGCACCTGATGATGGTGTCGAGAGTTCTTCAGAAGAATCTGATGCAGATGTGGAAGAAGTAGAAGAGGATAATGAAACTGCCAAGGTCCTTAAGATGCTGGAAAAAGTTGGAAGTAAACCCAAGATGGAGATTCCTATGTATGAAGGGAGTTTGAATGCAGAGGAGCTTATGGATTGGATCGGATCCATAGATCAGTACTTTGACTATGAAGAGGTTGAGGAGAATAAGAGGGTGAAGTTTGCAGTCACTAGATTGAAGGGTCATGCATCCATCTGGTGGGACGAGGTATAGACATCAAGAACGAGAAAAGGGAAATCTAAGATCAAGCAGTGGGATAAAATGGTAAGTAAACTGAAAGCCAAGTTTTTGCCTAAAGACTATCATTTGAATCTTTTTAAGCAAATGCAAAATATGAAGCAGAAAGGTATGTCTATTAAAGAGTATACAGAAGAATTCTATAGATTAAGTATCAGAACAGGGCATGTAGAAGATGATTTGGAAAAAACAGCCAGATATGTAAATGGGTTAAGGTATGAAATACAAGATGAGATTAGCTTGTTAAGTTTGAAAACTGTTGAGGATGCCTATCAAGCAAGTCTGAAGGTAGAGGAGAAAATGTTGAGGAGACAGAGTCAAAGGAACAGAGGAAAGAGCTCAGCTAGAGGTAGAGGAGCTACCAGATCTAGAGGAACACAACATTAGCATGAAACATGAAGTTCAAGTGGCAGACCACCACAAAGGGGTGAATCTAGTAGAGGAAGATTCACACCCAGAGGAAGAGGGAGAGTAAAAGATGTTAGGTGTTATACCTGTGGAGAATGGGGACACATGTCGTGGGATTGTCATCATAACAAATCAGCAAGCCAGAGGGGTGAAAATGTGACTAAGGCAGAGCCAGAACCACCTCGACTTGTGGAGAAAGAGGAACCACCTGAAGAATGTGAATCACTGTTTCTTAGATCAGAAAAGGAGGCTGGCGAACCTGCGCAAAGGAAGAACTTGTTCAGAACTACATGTAAATCAAAGGGTAAGTGCTGTAAGGTTATAATTGACAGTGGAAGTACTGGAAATCTTGTGTCCACAGAGATGGTGGAAAAGATTGGGTTAGCAAGGATGACACATCCTGCACCTTACAAAGTATCTTGGCTACAGAAGGGCCATCAAGTTATCGTGACAGAGAAATGTAATGTGGAAATGCAGATCAGCACTTACAAAGACGTGATCCTATGTGACACAATGCCCATGGATGTATGTCATTTATTATTGGGGAGACCATGGCAAATTGATCGGAAAGCGATTCATGATGGGAGAAGGAACACATATACTATAGAGAAGGACAGAATTAAACACACGCTGTTGCCAGTAAAGAATGATGTTGATAAAGGACTGCCTGAAAATAGTATCATGTTGATAAGTGGTAAAGAACTGCTACAGGAGGTCGATAAAAGCGAGGAGTTGCACTTCGCCATCGTAGGGAGGCCCAAGGTAATCTTAACCTCTACGAATTTAAATGATTTGCCTGAAGAAATTCAAGCTGTGTTAAATAATTTTATGGATATCATCGTGGATGAATTACCGAATGAATTGCCATTGATTAGATTTGTAAGCCACCATATCGACTTAATACTAGGAGAAAGTCTACCTAATAAAGCTGCATATAGACTAACTCCCCAGGAAAACGCAGAGATTACAAGGCAAGTACACGAACTGATGAACAAAGGGCTGATTCGAGAAATTCTGAGTCCGTGTGCTGTGCCAACGGTGCTTAGTCCAAAGAAGGGAGGAGAATGGCGCATGTGCACCGATTCCAGAGCTATCAACAAGATAACAGTCAGGTACATATTTCATTTGCCCAGAATGGATGATTTAATGGACTGTTTAAGTGGATCTAGGTACTTTACTAAGATAGATTTGAAAAGTGGGTATCATCAGATCAGAATTCGGGAAGGCGATGAATGGAAAACGGCCTTCAAAACAAATAGTGGACTGTATGAGTGGTTAGTGATGCCTTTTGGGCTCACTAATGCACCCAGTACATTCATGAGACTAATGAACGAGGTCTTGAAGGAGTATGCAGGTAAATTTGTCGTTGTTTACCTTGATGATATTCTGGTTTTTAGCAAAAGTAAAGAGGAGAATTTAGAACACCTGAAGTTAGTTCTAAAAACTCTATAGAAGGAAAAACTACTAATCAATTTGAAGAAGTGTAGTTTCATGAAAGAAGAGCTGGTGTACCTAGGATTTGTGATTTCCAAAGAAGGCTTCAAAATGGATCCGAAGAAGGTACAAGCAATCAGGAACTGGCCTACTCCCAGAAGTGTATTTGAGGTAAGAAGTTTCCATGGACTTGCTAGTTTTTACAGGAAGTTTATAAAAGGGTTTAGTCAAGTTTGTGCACCAATCCTTGAGACAATCAAAGAGGTCAATCAGCCATTTCGATGGACAGAAGTAGCGGACAGGAACTTTAATCTACTGAAAAAGAAGATAACACAAGAGGCAATTCTAGAATTGCCTAATTTTGAGAAAGTCTTTCAAGTAGAAACTGATGCAAGTGGAGTAGCAGTTGGTGCGGTACTGAGTCAAGAGCAAAGACCGATAGCATATTTCAGTGAGAAACTAAATGATGTGAAAAGGAAATATTCTTCATATGATAAAGAGTTTTACGCTATTGTACAGGCATTGAAAAATTGGAGGCATTACTTACTGCCAAAGGAATTCATCTTATATTCAGAAAATCACGCTTTGCAGTTTATTAATAACCAGCCAAAGATAAATCAGAAGCATGCCAAATGGGTGGAATTTCTGCAAATTTTCACTTTTGTAATAAAACATAAAAGTGGTAAGTCTAATAAAGTAGCAAATGCATTGAGCAGGGTAAGTCTTCTTTTGCAAGAGTTTAAAGTGGGTGTTGTAGGTTTTGAAGAAATGATGGAAATGTACAAGGATGATAAGGATTTTAGAGACATCTACACAACAATTCAGAATCCAGTGAGCCATAATAGAATTCAGTGGATGGACTATCTTATTCAAGGAGGCCTGTTATTTAAAAGCAAAAAGTTATGTATTCCTAAATGTTCCATGAGAGAGAATATAATTAAGGAAAAGCACAGTGGAGGGTTGTCTGGTCATTTTGGACAAGATAAAACTTTCGCTCAGGTGAATGCTTTTTATCCCTGGCCTAAAATGCAAACTGATGTTAAAAAGTTTGTTGAGAAATGCAGGGTATGTCAATATGCCAAAGGAAGGAGTCAGAATACAGGTCTATATCAGCCATTTCCCATACCAGATCGACCATGTGATGCAGTTAGTATGGACGTTGTTCTGGGTTTACCAAAAACTCAGAGAGGAAACGATTCTATTTATGTTGTAGTAGACAGATTTTCTAAAATGGCACATTTTATTGCTTGTAAGAAAACTAATGATGCAACACACATAACAAATTTATTCTTTTCAGAGATTGTAAGATTTCATGGTTTACCTGTAAGTATTGTATCAGATCGAGATACTAAATTTGTAGGGCATTTCTGGAGGACACTTTGGAAGAAATTGGGGACTAAACTTAGTTTTAGTTCAAAATACCATCCTCAGATAGATGGACAAACTGAAGTGGTGAATAGAAGCTTGGGAAATATACTAAGAAGTTTGGTACATCGGAATCCTAAACAGTGGGATTTGGCATTAGCTCAAGTTGAATTCGCTTACAATGATACACCAAACCGAAGCACTGGAATGAGTCCATTTCAGATTGTCTTTGGAGTGCATCCGAGAGGAGTATATGAGCTTAGGGACTTGGGAAAATAGAAAGCCAGGAGTGCAAGTGCTGAAGATTTTGTTGAACAAATGCAGAGGTTACAGGAAGAAGTCAAAGATAAATTGCAGGAAAGCAGCATAAAATAAAAGCAGAGAGCAGATCTGAAAAGAAGAGAAAAAGAGTTTCAAGTAGGAGATTTAGTCATGGAATATTTGAGGAAAGAGAGATTTCCTACAAAAATTTATAATAAACTGAAAATGAAGAAGATAGGACCTTGTAAAATTAAAAGGAAATTTTCAACCAATGCATATGAGATCGAGTTGCCAAAAGGGATTGGAATATCTCCCATTTTTAATGTTGCATAATTATATCCATTCAAAGAGGCAGAGACCGAGTTGCAGAATGAAATTACAGGTGATGAAGTTCAAACTGTAGATTGGGAGGAACAGGTACCAAAAGCATCCAAGAAAGAATTTGAGGCTATCTTGGATCAAAGAATATCCAAGAAAACTCGAGGGCAGACATATTTCCAATATCTGGTCAAGTGGAAGGAGCAACCAATGGAAGATTCCAGTTGGTTAACAGCAGCTGAAATACAGAAATATGGAGTAAGTCCTGAAAGTTTGAAGGACAAATATTTTCTTTCCCGGGAGTCTGATGCAGGAGCATCAGGATTAGCCAGCAATGTGAAGATTTGTTCACATGTTGTGGCTAAACAGGGAGAAATTCACTGACTATTGGTCAAATTCAGTTTTACTGAGGAGGTTGGACTTCTCAAATATTTTGTTATTGAAATAAATGTGAGATTGTCTTATTTTAGATTTAGAGATAAGAGTTGTTAATATAGGTGTGCACGAGAGCTAAGAGATAGAGGATTGCTGTTAGTTTTCTAGAAATAGAAGATTGCGTTGTTAGAAGAATTAGTTAATAATAAAGATGTTGATAAGGAGAGATTTATTAGAGTGAGGTTTTGTGTGGGGCGAGAGCTCAGAGTGTGAGCGAATTGTGTTTTTGTAACAGTGTGTAACAATAGTCATTTTCTTGGGCAATCTGGCCAAGGCGAGACTTTGTTGTTTTTTTCTAAATATTATGGATAAAAATTATGTTGTGTGCATAATCGAATGATGGATTGTGGAGGCTTGAGCATTGTTTTCTGTGTAATTGATTGAAATAGTTGCAGGCCTGTGTTTGTTTTAATTTCAATTGTATGAAATTCCGTGTTAATGTAAATTGGACAATAGTTTGAGATTGTGAGCGGAAAAGTCCTTAACACAAAGAATTGACATAAAAACATGTAACAAAACCTTTGAATGGATCTGAAGTAATATAAATATTGATTTTGGGAGAAGTCGAGTCTGTTTGAAATCATCGCATCGGAACAGAGAGAGGCGTTCCATATCGCTTCACATGACATTGGAAACCGGATGCGAAAATGTTATAAAACTTGTTTAAAGTGAGATCGGGTCCGAGATATATCGCATCGCTACAAGAAGCGACACCGTCTGACCATTGCAACTTGCGATCTCTGATAACCATCGCATCAAAGTTGTGGGAGCTGTCGACAGTTGTGACAATTAAAGTCTTTGCGAATTTTGATCGCCAATTGGCATTGCGTCAGAACCATAGTAAATGTCAAAGTTTGAAAGGACCTTGCGACTGCCGATTAGCGAACCTATTCTAAGCCGTCCGATCGGGCAGATCTATGGCGCGGAAATAGACATAGATTTTTGTTAAACAAGGCATTCAACACTGTTTTGAACATATCGGAATCCGAAAGTGGAAAGCATATATAATGTGTTATAAAGGGCATTCAAACGCTGTTTAAATGGTGTTAAAAATTTATATTGGAACGCGAAGATAAAACAAATATTTTAATCCTATTCAAGAATTCCGGTTCCGATAAGAATAAGGTTGATTATTGGATTGTCAAAGATCCATTGTGGGGTTTTAAATAATTCCATCGCTGCTGCTGCGTCAAAAACACTGTGATATCATCTAGGCAAATGACTAAAAAGTCATGGATTTACTTTGCAAAGGCTATGTCCATAGCTCTTTGGAATGTTGCTCCAATATTCATCAGTCCAAAGGGAATTTTCAAGTACATGAAATTTCCCCAGGGAGTGGTAAACACAGTGTTTGCTTGATCTTCAGGTTGGACTAGGATTTGGTTGTATCCAGAAAATATATCAAGTAATGAAATTCTGGATGACCCTACTACCCTTTGTAGAATGTGGTCCATTTTAGGGAGTGGATAGTTATCGTCAAATAATACTTTATTCAAGTTTTTGAAATCAAAACAGAGTTTGATTTCTCTTATTTTCTTTCTAGTGGGGACTAAATTAGAGACCCAATCACAATATCTGATGGGTGCTATGATTTGAGCATCATACATCCTTTTAACTTCTTTTTCTATCAATGGCATAAGAACATGATTAATTCTTCTGAGATTTTGTTTAAAGGGCTTATGATTTTCTTTTAATTGGTATATTATGTTGGATAATTCTGGTATTATAAGACTTGAGGTCTTCATAACTCTAGGCAAAAATATCTTGGAACTCTTTAAACAAGCTAGTGTACTTCAAATTTTTAGTTGGAGGCAATGCCTTGGATGTCTTGATAAGCTTGGGATTTTCTTCTGTTCCTATGTCGCATTATTCTATATCTGACCTTAGGGGCTCCATTTTAGGTTTTATAGCTACACCATTGGAGTCAAAGGGATCTTCTAATGGGGCTAATCCTTAGGAAAAATGTTGTCTTTGAGATTTAAAACTTCTAATTCATCATTGGTTAATTCATCAATTTCTACTATTTCTATTTTTCCTATTTCTACTTTAGTGAATCTAGTTGGTTCTATCTTATCTACATCATTTACATCTATCTCGTTATTTATGGTATAATCTAATGTACAATCTGTGTCTATATTACAGTTTTGAAATTCTCCCTCAGAATTCATAAAATTGTAAATTTGTGAGTCTTGTGAAAAGATTTTCCAATACTTCAAATTATAAGGTATGGTTGGCCCATGTCTTACCTCAGCTGTGTACTGATGATTCAGCTTAAAAGGTAACCTCCATGTGCTGTCAAAAGTGGCCAAGCTATGTGCTTGCATATTCTGCTTTCTTGGAATAAAAACGAAGTCAGTTTCAAGAAAATAATTTATCAAGTCTAGGATGGTTTCTATGTATCGTATAAGTCTAGGATTATTAACAAGATACTCTCCCTTAAATTTTTTTATGATGAGTTATGAGTCTCCCATGATGGAAACTCTTTTAGCTCCAAGTTTTCTTACGATTTGAAGGCCTAGCACTAATGCTTCGTATTTTTCCATGTTATTAGCGCATTTGAAATTTAACTTGAAAGCATGTTCTTCTGAATGATGATTTTCTAAATTGTAGATCCATACTCCAGCTCCTGCTCCTAATCTATTTACGGAGCCATCAAAATCTAAATGCCACTTAGACTCATGAATTATATTTTCATTATCAATTTCTTTGTGTTTCTCTTCTACATCTGTGCTTTTATCTTTTTCATTGTCAGAATTAAATTAGATAAATGAGTCTAGATCAGAATGCGTGGAATAGATAGGATAATATGTGGTTTTTCTACACTATTGACCATGAATTTCATCAGGGTTTCTCTATAAAGCTTCCTTTTCTAACCAAATACAAAAATGGAAGCATGTCGACATGTCTAATAGCAATGATCCCTGTAATTTTTCTCCCCATGAGCGAGATAATAACATATCATATTTTGGAGGGATATCAGCAACTACTATGTCCATAAAAATACTCTTTGCTGGGCACTAGAATAGAGTTACACATAGGTCTTTTATCAGGCCAAGACATTTTACTTGACTATAATAAAAGGAGAACAGGTCTTTTATCAGGCCAATACATTTGAATTGACTATAATCAAAGGAGAACATGTATTTGTATGGTATGGTGATGTCTAAGTTCAATTTTTCCATGAATGATTTAGGCATTATGTTATGATATGCCCCTGAATCCAACATAGCATTGTGTAATATTTTATCATGAATGTCCAAGCTAATGTAGAATGGAGGGACACCCCCTTTTTTATGTTTGATATTAACTTCAGGACCAAATAATAACTCAGGTTGATCATCATTGAGGTTAACAACATCTTCGGCTTCACCTATGTTTAGTGTTTCATTGATTTTGGGCCTCATATGAATCATTTTTCACTAGCTTTGTTAAGGGGACTGGTATTTTCAATTTGGCTATCTCAATTTGGATATTGAAAGGCATTTGCGTTTTTCCAAATTGAATGATTTCATCTTTACCTATTGTGGTTTTTGTGTTTTTGTCTTTTTTATCAATAGTTGGTAATTCAGTTTGTATTTCAACTGTTTTGTTTTCAATTTTCTTGTTTGGAACATTTTGAGTAGCAGTTTATGTTATGTCTACAATCTTTGGGCTGGAATTATTCTGAGTTTCTTTAGGGAGAAGTTGTAGAGTTTTCGTCACAGGAACTTCTATTGTTCTCTTAGTTTGGGTTTGGACTGATTTCTTAATAGGAGCTTCTATGTTCTTCTTGCTTCTAAGGCAATATTGTTTATGAAATTCGTAAATAGCAGATTCATAGACTTGTTTATAGTCAAAGGACTCTCTATATTCTAATTGTAATTGTTGTAACATGTACAATTCCTGTTCTTCTTGGGTAAGAAAAATAATATTTTCATTATTTACTACCATCAAATTTATCTGAGTGTCCTGGTCTTCTTCATTTTGTTGTGAAATTTTGGCATAATTTTCTTGGAAAGGTGGTCTAATCTGTTGATCAGGTACAACTTCTCTTGATTTACCAGTATTAGGATTTTTCCTAAAGTTGGGGTTTCTAATTTTGGGAAATTGCTGATTTTCCCACTGAGGTTTTCTTTCCACGTTCTCTAGTTTATCCATTAGTCTTTCCATACTTTTAGCTAAAATATCTATCTTAACATCTGAAGTGGATGGTTCTTCCTTAATGGTCACTCTCCTCTCATTCCTCATCCTAGCTCTTTTAGCTAGTAAGTTAGATTCTACACTAACTGCATCACTCTGCATCTGTTCTAAAGTTGCAAGGTTTATTTTATCTTAATTGATAGGACATGTCAGCATCAAAACCATCTGGAAATTTGATTAGGGCCAAGTCTGGTGGGGTTTTATATTCATTGGACTTTCATTATAAATGTTGTTAAACCTAGTACAGTAATATTAAACAGATTCATTAGTAAATCTCCTAATGTTCTCATATTCAGATAATATTTGTAGAGGTTTTTTTTCTTTTTTTCCCATCTATTAATGAAAAATTGGTGGAAAGCAACTAAATCAACAATATGGTTAGCAGGTAAAGATTTAAACCATTTTTTAACATCACCTGCTAATGTTTGAGCAAATAATCTCATTTGTAAATCGGCCTCATCAACTTCATGTCATTCAAAATAATTAGTCATTTTATTTACATGTTGTTGAGTAGTATACTGACCAGTACCATCAATCTGAAAATTTTTACTCTAGTAATCTTGGGCCATAGCATGTAAAGGATCCTATAAGGCCGAGGGGGAATATCTGGTTGCCATGGCTAAGACTTTAGCTTGAATGGGAGGTAAAGTAGTGGTGCCTGAAGATGAACTTGGAACGCTTGAAGATGAACATGGAATGATTGAAGATGAGCTTAAAACATTAGGTTGGAGTGGAAGTTTAGGTATGAATGGTTCTGTGGAATGAAATGTGGTGGATATTATAGATGAGGTGGTACTAAATAAAGTTGTATTTACAATTTCTAAAGATACTATAGAGCGCTTAGGGGTAGCAACAGTTAGGGTGGCTAATTCAACTGACTGTTGAAAATAGGCTCCGTCTATATCTTTTATCAAAGTTGAGGTTAAAACATCAAGTTTGTAAAAAAAGTATCTAGAACCTGTTGATCTAAATCAAGTTGTATAGTTTCCTTATTTGATTCAACAAATTGAATAAAATTGGGATCTATTACAATATCATAGATTGAGTTTTCTGATTTGGTTCGAAATAAATAATGCTCAAATGATAAATCAAATTGAATATCCTGTATGCTTGATAACTCTTTAGGAAGTGAATTTTCTTTGATTAACTGAATACTAATTCCTATACTTTCTACTTTTTTAGGTTTCCTTAAAATTTTGTCAGGATCATCAACAATTGTAGCAGGTCGTGGATTAGGATGAGCCCTGGTATAATATGTTCTTTTAGAAGCCAAAATTTTAACTTTCTATGATAAATTCAAACAACCTTTTCAAATCTTAATGCAAAAAATGAGAATAATTATTTTTTTTAAGATTTGTTTAAACTAGGAACTGATTTGTCTCTAGTATGGTCACCAATATGCTATCTCTTCGAAATTTCCCAAAGGTTGTTCTAGGCATTAAAAAGAAACATCAGAGGTAACTATCATCTGCTTTTGAATATTAGGATCGAGCCTCCCTAAACTTAGAGAGGGCTCTCTCTTAATGATTTAACCTTGTTTATTTAATTGATTTTAGGCTAGTTATGTATGTTTGGTTGGGTAATTTTTTGATTGGTTTTGGTTGGTTGGTGGAATTAATGATTTAGATGAATAGGTGCTTATCAAATTTCCATTGGGCTATGGAGTCAATGTGCTTTGAAACGGAACTTAATCAAATTATAAGGAAAGTGTTACAGGGCAAGATAGATGAGCAATAACAGATCTCAAGGCTGAATGGTGAAGTGATTTTTCAATCGGGATCAAGGATAAATTAAGAATTCCTTAAAAAAATAATGAAGAAGGATGAAGAAGTCAATTGGGATCAGAGGGCAATTAAGAATACTCTAAACCAGATATCAGAAGAAAACATAGAAATGTACAACAATTAAAAGCAGAGTGTAATTTAAACAAATTCTATAGTAAAACTCCTGTTATAACATTCAAATTCAGAACAAATTTAAGTTTATGGAATAAATAAAGAAATAACATGAACAATTGAAATTATACTTCATTGAGATGGCTCATCACATGAATCCTGTAAAGAAGTTTCTTTATTCCTGATTTAGTCTGTTGACTGTAAATTGGTAAAATAACCCTTTGGCAAGATATCAATCAGCTAACAAAATATTCAGTATTCCACACTTGTCTAATCCTTGATACTTCAAATGATAAAGTATTTATAAAACAAATTACAAAAAATATCCTCTCAACTGACTAGGATTTATT
Source organism: Pinus albicaulis (assembly GCA_034641835.2). Taxonomy (NCBI): domain Eukaryota; kingdom Viridiplantae; phylum Streptophyta; class Pinopsida; order Pinales; family Pinaceae; genus Pinus; species Pinus albicaulis. The sequence continues at coordinate 495,804,881 of CM076572.1, forward strand.
CTAGGGAACTAAATATCTTTATGCAAAAAGATAGTGACACCTATTAACTGACTGAAATCTATCCCTGTTTTCTTTGATTGTTGTTTACTGTTTGTTTCTTTCACCTACTTTTCTTTCATCTTTGTTCTTTCACGCACTTTCTTTCATCTGTGTTCATTTTGAACTTTTTGACCAATCCTGGGATAAGTGAATTTTGACAGGGAAAATGACCTTCATTTTGAAAAATGAAGGTAGTTATGGAAAGTAGACTTGCAAGGATTTCCAAAAATATATCTTGGATCCAATTTGGATACCTGAAACCTAGTAAAAAACATCCTGCAAGTTGGGGTGAAATGGCGCTGGACGTTTAACAATTGACTGATTTTTTCTGAGTTTTTCTACAAATTTAAATTTTACCTTGGGGAATCGTGTTTTTACCTCATTTAAATGATCAATATGAATGTAATTATCATGTTTTTACGATTTAATATGGTAAATAAATTAGGTAAATCAAGCAAATGAGGTGTAACAAATCATTTCACAAAAGTTAGGGATGAGTCACTTTGACCACCCTACACTCTAAGTTTCAGTTCATACTTTAGTGGATCAGCTCCTCCTCTCATGGATTCGACCCCTAAGGTTGGGAGAGGTTGTTTGAGGCCTATATCATGTAATGTTTTACTCATTTTCAAAGGTGTGAGGTTGGAATCAGTTTGATTTTTCTTATTTGATCAAGGAGACTTTGTACTCTGTTTTGGCCATTAATACAAGAGGAGTTGCAACTATATTTATGGGATACCTGTGGTATTAAATGTCTTTCATTGTTTCTTATTCAGTGAAATATGTGTGAATTTATTGTTCATTTCCTTTCCATGTCTATGATTATTATCTTTTATAAGTGTGAAATTCAAAATACATGCTAGCCATGCTCTATTTTGGGTAACTGATCATATTTTGTTTCAAATCTTCTGTCTACAAGAAATACATCTCTTATGCTTCCCTCAGCCTCCTTACATTTTATAAACCATTCCATATCCATTTACCTCAAGTGATTGGCATTATACCTACCTTTCCCCATTCATCCTTGCAACCCTAACTCTATAGCCCTATTGTGTTCTTTTTGACCTAATTTTATTATCCGCTGATTTACCCAACCAAAACCAAATCAAAACAACCCCTTGTACTCATTATCTACCCTAAAACCCAAATTTATCTAGCCCTCCTGGATGTGACCCTTTTGAAGAGAGCCTTCTCCGGCTTGATGGGACTAGCTATCAATTCAAAAGCTTGGTTTGTGGTTACCTCTGTTGGGATTCCTTCCTAAGCCTTGGGAATATGGTGGAGTGATAACAGGTCCAATCCTCTCAAGGATATCAAAATGCTTGCAATACCGTGGTGCCAACTTGGCATATGATCCAATACTCAATGATATCTTCCTGGGCATGATGCAAAAATACACATGTTCCCCAACTTGGAACTCCTTAGATACCCTGTTTTGGTCTACATAACTCTTCTATATATCTTGTGCTGCCTTTAGATTTTTATTTATAGCTTGAATTTCATGTTCCATCTCTGTAAACATGTCTGGTGCAATCAACGCCTTATTAAGTGGATCAATCCAACTGATGGGAGTATTACAACTCCGCCCATATAGTGGCTCAGAGGGAATCATCCCCAATGACTCCTGATACCCATTGCTTTATGAAAACTCAACCAATGGTAGATACTATTTCCATTTCCATTGCTAATACATCACATATATCCTTAGCATGTCCTCCAAGATCCTATTGAACCTCTGAGTATACCAATCTGTCTGTAGATGATAAGATGTGTTGAAGGCGAACTCAATGCCCAAACCTGCAAACAACTCCTTCCAAAACTTGGAAGTGAACTTTGCATCCATGTCTGGTACGAGTTTCTTTGGAACACCATGCAACCTAGATATGTCTCTATTGAACATCTGTGCTACATCACCAGCTCAATAGGTAGTATTCACAGGAATGAAGTGTGAGACCTTTGCCAACCTATCCACAACAACCATGATAGAATCATGTTGTATCACTTTCCTTGGAAAAATTGTAATAAATTCCATGGAAATGACTTCCCATTTCCATTATGGAATCAAAATAGGTTGTAGTATACCACCTAGATTCCTACACTCCACCTTTACCTACTGACATTCCAAAAACCTAGCCACGAACTCTGCTACATCCTTCCTCAGATTTGGCCAATAATAGAGCCTATTTTATAATGTCAAATTTTTATGATAGCCTGGGTGATTTGAATATGGTTTCGCATGAAACTCCCTTCAGATCACCTTTTTGATCTCATTAATTTCTGGCACATATATCTTGTCTCTAAATCTGACCAATCCTTCTACCGTGAGACGATAGTTCACATCTTGTACACCTACACCTGTACCTGTACCTGTACATGTACCTGTACCCTACTGCAATCTATTCCGAAGCTCCATATGTATGAAATCCTATTGATCTACCACCAAGATCCCATCCTATAAATCCATCCCATAGGAGCTCATAGTTGCAATGTGATTTACTTGTGTTTGCCTGCTAAGAGCATCTGCGACCCTATTCTCTTTACCTTTGACATATTTGATCTCAAAATCAAACTCATTGATCATAGCCAACCATCTAGCTTGCTTGGAATTTAGATTCAGCTGGTTAGACAAGTACCTCAACCCAATATGATCGCTCATCAGTACAAACCACTTGACCAGAAGATAGTGCCTAAACATATTCAATGCATGGATGATTGCTGCTAGGTCAAGATCATGGTTCATATAGTTTTTTTCTTTTTCATTCAGTTTCTCTGACTCGTAGCATACCACATGTCCATCTTGCATAAGGAATCCACAAAGCCCTCTTTTGCAAGAATTTGTAACACTATAAACTCTTTGTCTGGATTTGTGATCTTTAACACTAGAGCATGTCTTAAAAACTGCTTAAGTTGCTCAAAAATAGCCTCACACTCCTCTGTCCACTCAAAATTATTACCTTTCCTCTGCAGTGATGTAATCGGATAAGCAGTCTGTGAGAATTTCCTTATGAATCTCCTGTAGTATCCTTCCAATCCCATTAAATATATCACCTCAACTACATTTATATGAGCTTCACACTCCATGATGGCTCTTAACTTTTATGGGTCCACCGTTATTCCCTCCTTGGAGACAACATTTCCCAAGTAATGTACCTTAGTCTGAAAAAAACTTCATTTTCTGAGATTAACATACAACTGATGCTCTCTCAACAATCTCAACACTATAGCCAAAGGCTCGACATTCTCTTCCTCATTCTTGGAATATACCAAGATGTCATTAATGAAAACAATCGCAAACTTTTCCAGATAAGGATGCAACACACTATTCATCAAACACATGAAGGTAGTTGAAGCATTAGAAAAACTGAATAGAACTAAAAAAAACTCATAATGCCCATACCTAGTCCTGAAGGTTCTCTTGTATATGTCCTCCTCTTTGATGCATACCTCATGATATCCCGATATCAAGACGATGATAGCCCTTAATTAAAACAATTTTCAAGGACGTAAGGAGGTACATTCCACTTTCGTAGCGAACCGGTAACTGAAAGTGTGTGAGAAATTCCATTGCAAGAGAATTGAAATCTTGGAAGATTCCATGAGAAATTTCAATGTACCACTTTGCAGCAACACAAGTGAGAGTCCATTGGAAAAGACGTAAATGAATTAAATCATCAATCCAGGAGTTAGAGGAGCACCATAAATGATACGTCATAACATGTGCTTGGGGGTCTTCTCCTGACTTTCCTTAAAACTTAGGACAATTGCTAGGAATCTTGGTGGGAACTAGGGGCCAATATGGATTATGAATAATGGGATCATTTGTTAACTTCGACACATTAGGCAATTCCAATGTAGAAAGGAATGGTAATTGTGGGTTAAAAGGTATCACAGGCCTTTGATAAAGAATGATATTAGGGTTCCAACCAGGTCGGGAGAAATTTTGAGCCCATATGTTCTATCTCGGAGGATTTTGTTCTTAGGGGCTATAATTTTGGAAATTCTACCCATATCCCGTCTGGGGACCAGGATACTGGTTCTGAGTAAACCATTGAGGTACAGTTTGAGCAATGTATGGATTATGTTGTGGGATGAAAGAAATGCCTTGGGTTTAACCTTGTGCCATCAAAGGTTGACTTTGGGAAACCATTGATTGGCCTTGAGGAATTAAAGGTTGGCCCTGAGGCTGAACATGCTGTTCCTAGGGTCCAGGTTGGCTCAGATGCTGAGGTTGAATAGGATTTCCCTGAAAACCAGGTTGACCTGATGGTTGAGATAAGCTTGGCTTCCCCTGAAGTGCAGGTTGACCTTGTTGGATGACAGAGGGTTGACTTTGTTGTACAAGAGGTGGGCCTTTCTGAACGTAAGACTCGTTTTGTTTTACAAAAGGCGGTCTCTGAGGTGGATAATTTTTCCCTCGAGGAACATAAGGCGCTCCTTGCTGAATGTGGGGTTGACTTGGATGACCGCAGGGTTGTCCTTGTAGATGATAGAGTTATCCTTGCGGGCCATATGGTTGTCCCTGTTGGTATGTGAACTGATTCTAAGGTTGATTTTCTTAAACATACAATGGACCTGGCTGGATAGGCCCATGATAATATATGTGATTCCTGAACTCATCGTAGAGATGTGGGGGATTGGTCGGAGCTTGAACTTGCTGAGAGCACTAAGGGAGGTAGTTCTAATATTTAACAACCATCAGATATTGGTTGTACGGAAAACCTCCTAGAATAGGATTAGAAGGGATAGGCATAATAATAAAACGTTGATTGACTCCTGATACATGAGGTCGTGATCCACTTAGAATGGGTCCAACAGGCATCGTGGAATCATTATGATGCATAATGCATTCCAAGAACAATAGAAACTGACAAAAATCATGTAACCACACTAACGGATGGCGCAGAAGAAGCCACACAAATAGTGGGCTGGGTTGGGACAGATGTGACAACTGTCTGAACAATGGGAATCAAAGAAGATGGACCTTACACAAATGACCCTGAAGAAGGAGCTACAGTACTTGACCATAATGGGTTTCGATACAAATATGAAGCACCAGAAATTATATGTCCCAAAGTATGATAACCATCCGTGAGAGGCCGAGAGAAAGGTTGAGTCATATCATAAGGAAAATTTTCGGGAGGGAATTAATATTCCCCAGTAGATATGAGAGTCTCATCACTAATAATATGACTCAAGGAATCCATGTTAGACAAAGATATGCTGTCAAGGAAAAGATGGCAAGTGGTAGAGGGAAAATCACTGGACAATGGTGTCAGAGGTGAATTCGAGCGTTGAGGGGTATCCTCTATTAAAAAGAAGAAAGGATCTGGGGGCTACTAGTTGATGTCAAACAACTCCTGAGGGGGAGACCGAGTGGCAAGAGGTTTAATTCTCAGGATGACGACACTTTCAAGGTCTTGGGTACCAACATAATGAGGTGTCTCAGAAGAGACTCTAGGGAGAGACTCTTAACCACGAGGTAATGAAGAGGAGGATGAAACAGGTGGTTCCGCCATGGTGAATTTGTCTCATAAGAAGAAGAGAGAAGAGGTAATTAATTCGAGGATTTAACAACAATCATCAAGGAATTACTCATGATCTGGCCAAGAAATAGCTTAATGGGCGTGTGATGTAATTGTGGGCAATTAATTTTATAACATTGAAACAAGACTCTGCATTTTCATGTTTTAAGAGTTGAGAAAAGGACAAAATGTGAATCTAGTGACTTTCAGTTTGAACGAGCTTGAAAGGACAGGTAATCGAAGATATTTTCAAATTTAAAGAGTCACAGAAAGATCAAAATGAATACTTAGGAACTCTAGGCAAAAGGGTGTACCAAGTTCCCGTGAACTTCAATATACACCTTAGAAAATAAATTTACCAAGGAATTAATGTACGTGCAAGTAGTCTCCCTGAATGCTGTGTTCGATGTATCACGGTTACAGGGCGGCATACTCGACTTCCTATGGATAAATGATTGCAACCTAAAAGGGTCTCTGTTTATATACGCGACGGTATAAGGAGCACGAGTTTGTACTAGCGCTATCTAATGCAAGATTGTGAGCGACAACTGCTAGGTTTAATGACGTTGGAACACATCACTAGCCTAGACCTCTAAGTGTGAGCGTTAAGTTTCAATGATTTCTTACATTGATTAAGTTAATTTTATGGTTTATCTTGAAATTATGTTTTAGTTTCAAGGCCCTACCGAATGTTACCTCAAATCTCTAATGTGCAAATATATGAGAGAAAGAATACCATTTTATTTCGATGAAAAATCTTTCTAAGTGAAGGATAGAGGTTCACAAAAAAGAAACAGTCATTCAAATGCAAGAATGACAATTTCCCTTATGCTACTAACATAGCCAAAGCAGAAAACGAGAATTTTTTCTTTTGTCTTTCATTTTTCAATGAAAAAGAAACCTACTAATGCAAAGGATCACTTTTAATTTCTGAATGAGAAGGAAGAATGCGATTTTTTGTTCTTTTGTATAAGTGAGAAGAGACAATGCAATTCTACACAAAAAAAAACAAATACTAGCTTCGAGTAGCTCTGAATGAAATCGTCAACACATGAAGAGATCAACTCCAAGAAAAAACGTAGACACACACTCAAAACTAGGCTTGCATCTCCTTATGAAAAATAAAGGGCTTTTAAGTTGACTCAACGAGCACTGTGATCTATGCTCGGGGCGATGGGACAATCAAACAAACACATAACGAAAACTTGACAACCCTAATTCGCATACAATCAACTTGAAAGGCCAAGAAACCACATGAAAAGGCTGAACAATGAACGACAAAACTGACTCATAAACAAACCAGACACCCAATGAACATGCGACCAAGCAAATGGTTCGAAACACCTAGAAACCCTAGGATGGACAAGCCACATGATTCGAATGAGAGATAACGCAAATTGAAACGAATGAGACATCCATGTAAGGAAACAGGAGCTAGATGGATCAATCCAAGAGTAAAAACCAATATAAATGATAAGACACACTGGAAAATCAGTAGAAAAATCCCAAAATCCAACCCTACAGGAATCGGTGCTGCTGTTTAGCAACATTCAATGTCGAGCATGCAAAATTGCACCTGTGTTAAAGACAACTCGCGCTGATGGGCGCGACTGTCAGACAAACAACAGTGCCGAGCAAGGAAAGGAAGGAAAGAATAAAGGGTTTGCTGAGAAAAATCAGGCTTATCACTCTAGAGAAAGGCTAGATGGCTAGAAGTAGTCAAACAAGACAAAAACGATAGAGAAACGAAAATTTGGCCAAAGTTGGACAGACAATCGAAAATTCAAAACAAAAAATAAGAGACAACATGCATGGATCATCCCCAATATGGTCGCCAACTTGTTGTGAAGAAAAATACCCTTTTCGAACAGAGGAGATCCCTGTAGCCCTAGGGTGGTTCTAGCAACAAGGGAACATGCTGGTTTCTAAATTCCTAGTTCATAAACGAAATGCATATTGGAATAGATGTCCTACCTCAATCCAACACTCTTGATGTAGTACACTGTAGTGACCTCTCGATCTTTTTTCTTCAAACCTTGCGCTCCATTGGTTGCGATATTCACACACCTGCACAAATATCAAGAAAACACTAAAAGCATACTAGCATAGATATTCATTTACAACTATCCAACTAGTCAAGGAGAGTCAAAAACTTCGAATATTAACATAGACAAATATGGAACTAGAAATCAATCATGTCATATTAATATATAAAAGGGACGCTATAGACTTCTTTGACGGGTTCAGTTGGGCACGTCTCAAAGTATTCATTCTTCGATTCAGCTCAAAAGAGGCGAAAGGCTCAAAGTCTCTCTCACAACTATAGACTATTCTCTACTATCAGCTCTTGGTCTATTTTAGCTATGTCTGGCTAGTAGAATCAATGGGATGAAGAGGGATTTATAGGAGTGGAGGAAGAGCTTTGGGATCCACTTATGGTGGAGGAAAGGTTTATCTCTTTGGGAAGTTGCATTTTTTAGGAACTAGAAGGCTAAAGAGAGAAACTCAACCACATCCAATTGAAAAAACATCCATGAATAATCTCACGAAGCTGTTAGATATTAGAAGCTTCGTTTCCATATTAAAAAAACTTCCAAAAGTAGCTCGGCGCGGGGGATCTTCAGGGATAGAGTGACCATGGTGTGAGGCCTAGTGTAAATCTGGCCATCGGTGCGAGGACATAACTACACAATAACGTCGACCCAAAACTGTATGTTTTAAGGTTCTACTATAGGAATGGTCAACAGAGATTTTGTTCTTGTCATGTTAAGGGATGCAATGACATTCATCATGATGTTTGAAAATACAGAGGGTCACTATAATGTTCCTCCAGTATTCGGAATAGGGAATACAGGGACAGTGACAAAATGATGTGTAACATCATCCCCAACTGGGAATGACATAAATGAAATCTATAGGTATAGGATACAAGAAAAAGCATGAATGACTAAAATATATTATGAGAATTTACCAGAAGGATCACCAACTTCTTCCTTGAACATATATGACATCAATTAGGTCTTGCATCCATTATTTTAACAATTAAAAGTAAATACATGAAATAACCATGACATAAACCAATCATTTAAACATTATTATAAATATCATAAAACCATGGAAATGATAGTGAGATAAAAGCCATAAAATCCACACATTAATAAATACAAAATAAAGACAACTTATCTTCCATTAAACATAGACAATAACCGACCAGGTTCGGGACTTCCACATACCACTCGACCACAGACATGGTTGAGCCAAATCTCTCTTCAGTAAGTCACACTCATGCCATATTCCAAACATGAATCTGGGATCTCATGGATAAACCAATACAAAACACAACCATGGAATAGAGAGGTCAATCCACCTCCACCCTCACCATACCATGATCACACCAAAATTGGTGGTCCGATCACAAAACTGAACCAAACTTGGAATTCCATCCAGAATCCATCACTAATCTTGAGGAATTTTCTATCTCCCTGTCTCTCAGGATTTACCTCAATCCAATCCCAGATCTCTAGGCCTTAAACCGAGACACCACCCTCAGGATTTACCATGTATCTCGCCAAACCAATCAAGGGATTCCTAGGCCTTTGGGCATGAACCTGAGACCACCTCCACCCCTGATTTTGAAATCTATCCAGAAATTCCAAAGCTCAAAATCGAGATCAAATTCCCAACACACCATGGCATCTAAAAAAAGGCAAGGAAATTCTAAAACCACTGTCATAACCCAGAAAAACAATGCCACCGACAAAAAGGGAACCAAATACCAACATGCATAAGCCATGCATGTCCAAACCAACTAAGAAATCACACATGCAATATTTTGCATTCAAGTATTCCCAGTGAATCTCCTAGATCCTGCTCTTACTTGCTTGATCCTTGCTTTCCTTTCCTTTCCTTGTCCTTCCTTTGCTCAAAGTTGAAATGCTCCAAGAAAACTCTAAGTGTCCAAGAGTGAGAGAGAGAGAGAATAATGAGAGAGCTCTGAAATTGAACTCACAAAATATATAATGAAAAAAAGGTACCAATTGATCCTCATAATCATTTTTATTAATAAGGCCTCTATTTTCTTCATTTTCCATTATTTTAAATCATTTTCCTCCTCACATGCAACCTGCGACCTTTTACCTTCATTTTCTCCTAATTTCCATTATTTCCATAAATAAATTTGCCAAAAATACTTTTTGTTTCTTTAATGCCTTAGCCATCGCCTTTTTGCCAATTTTCCTTAGCCATAAAAAAATATCCAGTGATGTGAACTAGGATATCTTTGCCCAACATTCAAATTGGAATAAGTGTCCCTTAATCATGGTCTTATTTTTTCTTTTATTAACTTTTATTACCTAAATATTTTGTCTGGGTTTGTTATAGAACCCTCCCCCTTTGGGAACACTGTCCTCAGTGTTAAACCACACCTACACCTCAACAAAACCGCTGAAAAGCAAACATACTACTCATGGAGCTTTATAACTTAGTTCGATGCAATATTTACAATGAGTAACCTACTCAAAAGCAAAAACCATGATAACATGACCATATAATGACACCTCTTATTGGAGATTTATAACTTATCTCATAGTGGTATTTACATCCATATACATATGTACGTGTACCAAAAAATCACCAAAACATATACCAAACATCAAACCAAAATTGATTTGCCTCAAATGACAAACGATGAAGGATACATGGCCTGCCTCTGATCCGTCATCTCCCATGTACCTTCATCGGGCCTAAAGTGCTTCCATTGCACTTTAACCTACTCGATGGCTCTGTTCCAGAGCATGAGCTGATTTTGATGCAAAATGCACTAAGGTTCTGGTTGGAATTATCCTTCTCGCTCCACCTTCAATACAAACCAATCAATAACATGAGAAACATACTTTATATGCCTTTTAAGTAATGAAACACGAAACACATCATGGACGTTCACTGTTGGAGGTAGTGAAAGTTGATAGGTCACTGGTCCTGTTGGCACTAGTATTTTCATCCCACCCATCCCACCTTATTTTACTCTGCTTTCACCTCATCTCCTTCATTATTATTGACCTCGCTTCATTTTTTAACCATTTTTTCCAAGGGTGCCCAAGTCATCATTGTTCACAAGAACTAAACCCTAATTTCCTCTCCCACTGAGCTAGGGTTTCCCATGGAAATGAGACATTTGAGCAGAGGAGGAATAAGGTAGGTCATTTTAGTAAGTATGAGGTCATTTCAGTACATAAACATAATGTCTCCATCATTTTTTGAGAATTCATTCCAAAAGTCAAATCATTTTCCACACATATGGTCGATTTTTATTCAAACTGTGTTTTTGACCAAACAAAGATGAATTTGACAAAAGTGATAGAAGTTTTTTTCCATCATAAACCAAGGAAGAAAAAAATCCTTCAGATTTTACATAGCTGTCATGGTTTTAGAGAATTATCAAAAATACAGGTGCCAGAGGAGAGTTGCTGCACTTCTGGAGCTACCTTGGGAAAATCAAATTTTCTCATAGATGGAGCATCCAAATGAATTTCTTGATAAGTCGAATGATAAATATAAAAAGAGATATTTCCAATTAGGTATGATGATCTCAATTTGGAGTTGAGGAAGGCCTCAAAAATTTTCCTGCAACAACACTCTGCATTTCTCCACCCTCATTATGCACTTTTTGACCAGTCTTGGGAGAAGTGAATTTTGACAGAGAAAATGACCTTAATTTTGAATCTTGAAGGTAGATATGGAAATTAGAACTGAAGGGATTTCCAAAAATATATATTTTATCCAATTTGGATACCTGAAACCTAGTAAAAAAAACCTGCAAGTTGTGGTAAAATGGCTCTGCACGTTTAACAATTGACTGATTTTTTATGCGTTTTTCTACAAATTTGAATTTTACCTTGGGGAATCATGTTTTTACCTCATGTAAATGATGAATATGAATGTAATTATCATTTTTTTACTATTTACTAGGGTAAATACATTAGGTAAATCAAGCAAATGAGGTGTAATGAATCAGTTCACAAAAGTTAGGGATGAGTCACTTTGACCACCCTACACTCTAGGTTTCAGTTTAGATTTTAGTGGATCAACTCCTCCTCTCATGGATTCGACCCCTGAGGTTGGGAGAGGTTGTTTGAGGCCTATATAATTTCATTTTTTACTCATTTTCAAAGGTGTAAGGTTGGAATCAGTTTTATTTTTCTTAGTTGATCAAGGAGACTTTGTACTCAGTTTTGGCCATTAATACAAGAGGAGTTGCAGCTATATTTATGGGATACCTGTGGTATTAAATGTATTTCATTGTTTCTTCTTCAGTGCCATATGTGTGAATGTATTGTTCATTTAATTTCCATGTCTATTATTATGATCTTTTATAAGTGTGAAATGCATAATACATGCTAGCCATGCTCTGTTTTGGGTAACTGATCATATTTTGTTTCAAATCTTCTGTCTGAGAGAAATACATCTCTTATGCTTCCCTTAGCCTCCTTACATTTTCTAAACCATTCCATACCCATTTCCCTCAAGATATTGGAATTATAAATACCTTTCCCCATTCATCGTTTCAACCCTAACTCTATATCCCTAACCTAGTTCTCCTTGACCTAATTTCATTATCCGCTAATTTACCCAACCAAAACCAAATAAAAAAAACCCCTTGTATTCATTATCTAGACTAAAACCCAAATTTATCCATCCCTCCTAGCTGTGACCCTTTTGGAGAGAGCCCTCTCCGGCTTGATAGGGCTAGATATCAAGTCAAAATCTTGGTTTGTGGTTACCTCTGTTGGGATTCCTTCCTCAGCCTTGGGAATTTGGTGGAGTGATAACAGGTCCAATCCTCTCAAGGATCTCAAAAGGTTTGAAATACCATGGTTCCAACTTGGCACATGATCTAATCCTCAATGAGATATTTTCGGGAATGATGCGCAAATACACATGCTCCCCAACCTGTAACTCCTTAGATACCCTATGTTGGTATGCATAACTGTTCTGTCTATCTTGTGTTGCCTTTAGATTTTTATTTATAACCTTCACTTCATGTTCCATCTCTGAAAACATTTCTGGAGCAATCAACACCTTATTAACTGGATCACTCCAACTAATGGGAGTATTACAACTCCACGCATCTAGTGGCTTGGAGGGACTCATCCCTAATGACTCCTAATACCCATTGTTTTATGAAAACTCAACCAATGGTAGATAATGTTCCCATTTCCACTGTTGATACTTAAAATATATCTTCAACATGTCCTCCAAGATCCTGTTAAACCTCTGAGTATATCAATCTGTTTGCGGATGATAAGTTGTGTTGAAGGCCAACTTAGTGCCCAAACCTGCAAATAACTCCTTCCAAAACTTGGAAGTGAAATTTGCATCCATGTCTAACACAAGTTTCTTCAGAACACCATGCAACCTAACTATGTCTTTAATGAACACCTGTGCTACATTGACATCTCAATAGGTAGTATTCACTAGAATTAAGTGCACAACCTTTGTCAACCTATCCACAACAACCTTGATAGAACCATGTTGTCTCACTTTCCTTGGAAAGCTTGTAATAAATTCCATTGAAATGACCTCCCATTTCCATTCTGAAATCAAAATAGGTTGTAGTATACCACTTGGATGCCTACAATATGCCTTTACCTACTGACATTCCAAAAACCTAACCACGAAATCTGCTACATCGTTCCTCAAATTTGGCCAATAATTCAGCCTATATACTACAACCAATGTTTTATGATAGCCTGGGTGACTTAAATATGTTTTCGCATGAAACTCCCTTCAGATCACCTTTTTGAGCTCAGTAATATTTGGCACATACATCTTGTATCTAAACCTGACCAATCCATCTACTCTGAGACAAATCCACATCCTGTACACCTGCACCTGTACCCTGCTGCAATCTATGCCTAAGCTTCATATGTATGACATCCTGTTGGCCTACCACCAAGATCCTATCCTATAAATCCATCCCATAGGAGCTAATAGTTGTAATGTGATTTACTTGTATCTACCTACTAAGAGCATCTGCGACCCTATTCTCTTTACCTTTGACATATTTGATCTCAAAATCAAACTCACTGATCGTAGCTAACTATCTAGCTTGCTTGGAATTTAGATTCAGCTGGTCAGACAAGTACCTCAACCCACTGTGATCGCTCATCAGTACAAACCTCCTGCCCAGAAGATAGTGCCTCCACATATTCAATGCATGAATTATTACTTCTAGTTCAAGATCATGGGTCAGACAATTTTGTTCGTGTTCATTCAGTCTCTCTGACTCGTAGCATACTACATGTCCATCCTGCATAAGGACTCCACCAAGCCCTCTTTTTCAAGAATTTGTAACACTATAAAATCTTTGTCTGGATTTGCGATATTTAACACTGGAGCATGTGTTAACAACTGCCTAAGTCACTCAAAAATAGCCTCACACTCCTCTGTCCACTCAAACATATTACCTTTTGTCTGTAGTGATGTAATTGGATAAGCAGTTTGTGAGAAGTTCCTTATGAATCTCCTGTAGTATCCTGCCAATCCCGTGAAATATCTCACCTCATCTACATTTCTAGGAGCTTCCCACTCCATGATGGTTCTTAAATTTTATGGGCCACCGTTATTCCATCCTTGGAGACCACATGTCCCAAGTAATGTACCTCAGTCTGAAAGAAACCAAATTTTCTAATATTAACATACAATTGATGTTGTCTCAACGATCTCAACACTGCAGCCAAAGGCTCGACATTCTATTCCTCATTATTGGAATATACCAAAATGTCATTAATGAAAACAATCACAAACTTGTCCAGATAAGGATGCAACACACTATTCATCAAACACATAAAGGTAGTTGGAGCATTAGACAAACTGAATAGAACTACAAAAAGCTCATAATGCCCATTCTTGGTCCTAAAGTTTCTCTTGTATATGTCCTCCTCTTTGATGCCTACCTCATGATATCCCAATATCAAGAGGATGATATCCCTTAATTAAAACAATTTTCAAGGACTTAAGGAGGTACGTTCCAGTTTAGTAGCGAACTGGTAACTGAAAGTGTGTGAGAAAAGTCATTACAAGAGAATTGAAATCTTGGAAGATTCTACGAGAAACTTCAATGTACCACTTTGCAGCAGCACCGGTGAGAGTCCTTTGGAAAAGACGTAAATGGATAGAATCATCAATCCAGGAGTTAGAGGAGCACCATAGGTGATACGTCATAACATGCACCTGGGGGTCTTCTCCTGACTTATCTTCGAACTTAGGAAAATCGCCAGGAATCTTGGTGGGAACTGGGGGCCAATATGGATTATGAAGAATGGGATCATTTGTTAACTTTGACACACCAGGTAGTTCTAGTGTAGCAAGGAATGGAAATTGTGGGTTAAAAGGCATCGCAGGCCTTTGATAAAGACTGACGTTAGGGTTCCAACCAGGACGGGAGAAATTTTGAGCCCATATGTTCTGTCCCAGAGGATTTTGTCCATAGGGGGTATCATTTTGGAAATTTTGCCCATATCCTTGCAGGGGACTAGGGTACTGGTTTTTAGTAAAGCACTGAGGTCTAGTTTGAGAAACATATGGATTTTGTTGTGGGATGAAAGAAATGCCTTGCGTTTTACCTTGTGCCATCAAAGGTTGACTTTGGGAAACCATCGGTTGGCCTTGAGGGATTAAAGGTTGGCCCTGAGGCTAAACAGGCTGTCCCTAGGGTCCAGGTTGGCCCGGATGCTGAGGTTGAACAGGATGTCCCTGAAAACCAAGTTGACCTGATGGCTGAGATAAGCCAGGCTGCCCTTGAAGTCCAGGTTGACCTTGCTGGCTGACAAAGGGTTTACCTTGTTGTGCAAGAGGCGGGCATTTATGAACATAAGGCTCGTTCTGTTGTACAAAATGTGGTCTTTGAGGTGGATAAGTTTTCCCCTTAGGAACATAAGGTGCTCCTTGATGAATGTAGGGTTGACCCAGATGACCATAGGGTTGTATTTGTAGATGATTTGGTTTTCCTTGCAGGCCATAGGGTTTTCCCTGTTGGTATGTGAACTGATTTTTAGGTTGATTTGTTTGAACATACAATGGACCTGGCTGGACAGGCCCATGGTAATATATGTGATTCTCGAACTCATCATAGAGATGTGGGGGATTGATTGGAGCCTGAAACTGATGAGAGCCCTAAGGGAGGTAGTTCTGATGTTTAACAACCATCAGATATTAGTCGTACAAAAAACCTCCAAGAATAGGATTAGAAGGGATAGGTGTACTACTAATAGGTTGATTGACTCCCGATACATGAGGTTGTGATCCACTCACCATGGGTCCAAAAGACATCCCGAAAGCATTAGGATGTGTAATGCATTCCAAGAATAGTAGAAACTGACTACAATCATGTAACCACACTAACGGATGGCACGGAAGAAGCCACACAAACAATGGGCTGGGTTGGGAAAAATCTGACAACTATCTGAACAATGGGAATCGAAGAAGATGGAATTGAAAAAACGACCTTGAAGAAGGAGCCACAATACTTGACCATAACGGGTTCTGGTACAAAGATGAAGCACCAGAAATTATCTGTCCTAAAGTACAATAACCAGCCGGGAGAGGCTGATAGGAAGGCTGAGTCGTCTCATAAGGAAAATTTTTGGGAGGGAATTGATATTCCCCAGTAGATATGGGAGCATATTCACTACTAATAGGAGTCGAGGAATCCATGTCAGACAAAGACATGCTGTCAGGGAAAAGATGGCGAGTGGTAGAGGGAAAAGCACTGGAAAATGGTGTCACAGGTGAATTTGAGCCTTGAGGGGGATCCTCTCTTAAAAATAAAAAAGGATATGGGGGATTCTAGTTGATGTCAAACGACTCCTCAGGGGGAGACCGAGTGGCAAGAGGTTGAATGCTCAAGATGAAAACACTTTCAAGGTCTTGGTTCCCAATAGACGGAGGTGTCTCAGAAGAGACTTTGGGGAGAGACTCTTCACCATGAGGTAATGAAGAAGAGGATGAAACATGTGGTTTCGCCACGGTGAATTTGTCTCATAAGAAGAAGAGAGAAGAAATAATTAATTCAAGGCTTTAACAAAAATCATTAAGGAATTACTCATGATCCATCCAAGAAATAGCTTAATGGGCGTGTGATGTAATCGTGGGCAATTAATTTTATAACATTGAAACAATACTATGAATTTTCATGTTTTGAGAGTTGAGAAAAGTACAAAAGGTGACTCTAGTCACTTTCAGTTTGAACGAGCTTGAAACTACAAGTTCTCGACGATATTTTCAAATTTAAAGAGTCATAGAAAGATCAAAATGACTACCTAGGAACTCTAGGCAAAAGGGTGTACCAAGCTCTCGTGAACTGTAATATACACCTTGGATTTTTTTTTTTGAAGGAATTAATGCACGTGCAGGAAATCTCCCTGAATGCTATGTTCAGTGTATCACAGTTATAGGGTGGTAGACTCGACTTCCTATGGATAAAGGATTGCAACCTAAAAGCGTCTCCCTTTATATAAGCGATGGTACGGGGAGCACAAGTCCATACTAGCGCTATCTAATGCAAGATTGCGAGCGATAATTGTTAGGTTTAATGATGTCGTAACACGTCACTAGCCTAGACCTCTAAGTGTGAGCGTTAAGTTTCAATGCTTCCTTAGGTTAATTGAGTTTATTTTATGGTTTATCTTGTAATTATGTTTCATTTTCAAGGCCCTACCGAATGTTACCTCAAATCTCTAATGTGAAACTATATGAGAGAAAGAATACCATTTTATTTCGATGAAAAGCTAGCTAAGTGAAGGATAGAGGTTCACAACAAAGCAACAGTCAATGAAATGCAAGAACAAAAATTTCCCTTATGCTACTGACATAGCCAAAGTAGAAAACGAGAATTTTTTCTTTTGTCTTTCAGTTTCCAATGAAAAAGAAACCTACTAACGCAAAAGAGAACTTTTAATTTCTGAATGAGAAGGAAGAATGCAATTTTTTTTTCTTTTGTATAAGTGAGAAGAGACAATGCAATGCTACACAAAAAAAAACAAATACTAGCTTCGAGTAGCTTCGAACAAAATCGTCAACACATGAAGAGATCAACTCCAAGAAAAAAAATAGACACACACTCAAAACTAGGCATGCATCTCCTTATGCAAAATAAAAGGCTTTTAAGTCGACTCAATGAACAATATGATCGATGCTCGGGGCGATGGAGGGACAATCAAACAAACACGGAATGAAAGCTTGACAACCCTACGTCTCATACAATCGACTTGAAATACCAAGCAACCACATGAAAAGGCTGAACAATGAATGACCAAACTGACTCATAAACAGACCAGACACCTAATGAACATTTGGCCAAGCGTATGGTTCAAAACACCTAGAAACCCTAGGATGGAAAAGCCACACGGTTCGAATGAGAGATAACGCAAAATTAAACGAATGAGACATCCAGGTAAGGAAAAAAGAGCCATATTGATCAATCCAAAAGGAAAAACGCTTATAAAGGACAAGACACACTAGAAACTCAGTGGAAAAATCCCAAAATCCAACCCTACAGGAATTAGTGCATCTGTTCAGCAGCATTCAACAGAAAGCAGGAAAAATCACGCATGTTTTAAAGAAAACTCGCGCTGATGGGCGCGACTGTCAGACAATCAGCAGTGCTGAGAAAGGAAAGGAAGGAAAAAATAAAGGGTTTGCTGAGAAAAACTAGGCTTATCACTCTAGAGAAAGGCTAGATGGACAGAAGCACTCAAACAAGCCAACAACAATAGAGAAATGACAATTTGGCCAAAGTTGGACAGACAATCGAAAATTCAAAACGAACAATAAGAGACAACATGCATGGATAATCCCCAATATGTTCACCAAATTTTTGTGAAGGAAAATATCCTTTACGGACAGAGGCAATCCCTCTTGCCCTAGGGTTGTTCTAGCAACAAGGGAACATGTTGGTTTCTAAATTCCTAGTTCATAAACAAAATGCGTATTGGAATAGATGTCCTACCTCAATCCAACGCTCTTGATGTAGTACGTTGCAGTGAACTCTCGATCTTTGTTATTCAAGCCTTGTGCTCCGTTGGTTGCGATATTCACACACCTGCACAAATTTCAAGCAAACACTAAAAGCATACTAGCATACATATTCATATACAACTATCCAACTAGTCAAGGAGAGTTAGAAACTTCGAATATTGACATAGACAAATATGGAACTAGAAATTATTCATGTCATATTAATATATAAAAGGGAGCTTACAACCTGCACCTTGACGCTGTAGACCTCCTTTGATGGGTTCAGTCGGGTACGTCTCAAGGCATTAATTTTTCGATTCAGCTCAAAAGAGGTGAAAGGCTCAAACTCTCTCTCACAACTACAGACTATTCTCTGTTATCAGCTCTTGGTCTATTATTGCTATGTCTGGATAGAAGAATAAATGGGATGAAGAGGGATTTATAGGAGTGGAGGAAGAGCTTTGGGATCCACTTATGGTGGAGGAAAGGTGTATCTCTTTGGGAAGTTGCATTTTTGTAGGAACTAGAAGGCTAAAGAGAGAAACTTGATCACATCCAGTCGAAAAAAAATCCATGACTCCGCTCACGAAGTTGTTAGATATTAGAAGCTTCATTTCAATATTAAAAAACCTTCCAAAATTAGTTTAGCGTGGGGGCTCTTCAGAGACAGAGCGACCATGGCGCGAGGCCTAGTGTAAATCTGGCCATTGGCGTGAGGACATAACTACACAACAACGCCAACCCAAAACTGTATGTTTTTAAGGGTCTACTGCAGGAATGGTCAACAGAGATTTTGTTCCTGACATGTTAGGGGATATAATGAAATTCATCATGATGTGTGACAATACACAGGGTCACTATAATGTTCCTCCAGTATTCGGAATAGGGAATGCAGGGACAGTGACAAAATGTTGGGTAACACCATCCCCAACCGGGAATGACATTTTGTCAAACACTTGGCATGCATGAAATCTATAGGTATAGGATACAAGACAAAGCATGAATGACTGAAAAATAGTATGAGACAGTACCAGAAGGATCACCAACCTCTTCCTTGAACTTATATGACATCAATGAGGTCTTGCATTCGTTATTTTAACAATTACAAGTAAATACATGAAATAAACATGACATAAAGCAGTCATTTAAACATTCTTATAACTATCATAAAGCCATGGAAATGACAATGAGATAACAACCATAAAATCCACACATTAATAAGTATAAAATCAAGACAACCTATCTTCCATTAAACATAGGAAATAACCGACCAGGTTCGAGACTTCCACATACCACCCGACCATAGAGACGGCTGAGCCAAATCTCTCTTCAGTAAGTCACCCTCGTGCCATATTCCAAACATGAATGTGGGATCTCATGAATAAACCAATCCAAAACACAACCATGGAATCTAGAGGTCAATCCACCTCCACCCTCACCATACCATGATCACACCAAAATTGGTTGTCCGATCAAAAAACTGAACCAAACTTGGAATGCCATCCAGAATCCATCACTAATCTTGAGGAATTTTCTGTCTCCCTGTCTCTCAGGATTTACCTCAATCCAATCCCGGATCTCTAGGTCTTAAACCAATACACCACCCTCAGGCTTTACCATGTATCCCACAAAACCAATCAAGGGATTCCTAGGCCTTTGGGCATGAACCTGAGACCACCTCCACCCCTGATTCTGAAATCTATTCGAAAATTCCAAAACTCAAAACCGAGATTAAATTCCCAACACACCATGGCATCTAAAAAAATGCAAGGAAAGTCTAAACTCACTGTCATAACCTAGAAAAACAATGCCATCGACAACAAGGGAACCAAATACCAACATCCATAACTCCCATGCATGTCCAAACCAACTAGGAAATCACACATGCAATATGTTACCTGCAGGTATTCCCACTGAATCTGCTAGATCTTGCTCTTCCTTGCTTGATCCTTTCTTTCCTTTCCTTTCCTTGTCCTTCCTTTACTTGATTTCCTCTTTCTTTGCTTAAAGCTGAAATGCTCCAAGAAAACTCTAAGTGTCCAAGAGTGTGAGAGAGAGAGAATAATGAGAGAGCTTCAAAATTGAAATCACAAAATATATACTAACAAAAGGTACCAATTGATCCTCGGAATCATTTTTATTAATGAGGCCTCTATTTTCTTCATTTTCCATTATTTTAATTCATTTTCCTCCTCACACGCAACCTTGACCTTTCAGCTTCATTTTCTCCTAATTTCCATTATTTCCATAAATAAATGTGCCAAAAATACTTTTTGTTTCTTTAATGCCATAGCCATTTCCTTTTTGCCAATTTTCCTTAGCCATAAACACATATCCAGTGATGTGAACTAGGATATATTTTCCCAACATTCAACTTGGAATAAGTGTCCCTTAATCATGGTATTATTTTTTCCTTTATTAACTTTTATTACATAAATATTTTGTCTGGGTTTGTTACATAACCCTCCCCCTTTGGGAACACCGTCCTCAGTGTTAAACCACACCTACACCTCAACAAAACCACTGAAAAGAAAACATACTGCTCATGGAGCTTTATAACTTAGTTCGATGCAATATTTACAATGAGTAACCTATTCAAAAGAAAAAACCTTTATTACATGACCATATAACAACGACACCTCTTATTGGAGATTTATAACTCAGCTCATGGCGGTATTTACATCCATGTACATGTACATGTACCAAAAAATCACCAAAACATATACCAAACATCAAACCAAAATTGATTTGCCTCAACTGACAAACAATGAAGGATAGATGGCCCACCTCTAATCCATCATCTCCCATGTACCTTCATTGGGCCCAAAGTACCTCCATTGCACTTTAACCTTCTCGATGGATCTGTTCCAGAGCATGAGCAGCTTTCACTGCAAAATGCACTAAGGTTCTGGTTGGAATTATCCTTCTTGCTCCACCTTCAATACCAACTAATCAATAACATGAGAAACATCCTTCATATACCTTTTAAGTAATGAAACACGAAACACATCATGGAGTTTCACTGTTGGAGGTAGTGCAAGTTGATAAGTCACTAGTCCTGTTAGCACTGGTATTTTTATCCCATGTATCCTACCTTATTTTACTCTTCTTTCACCTCATCTCCATCATTATCATTGACCTCGCTTCATTTTTTAACCATTTTTCCCAAGGGTGCCCAAGTCATCATTGTTCACAAGCACTAAACCCTAATTTCCTCTCCCACTGAGCTAGGGTTTTCCATGGAAATGAGACATTTGAGTAGAGGAGGAATAAGGCAGGTCATTTCAGAAAGTATGAGGTCATTTTAATACATAAACATCATGTCTCCATCATTTTTCGAGAAGTCATTCCAAGAGTCAAATCATTCGCCACACATAGGTTCTGTTTTTCTTCAAACAACATTTCTGACCAAAAAAAGATGCATTTGAAAAATGGGATAGATTTTTTTGTCCATAATAGACCAAGGAAGGAAAACCTCCTTCAGTTTTTATACACGTGTCATGGTTTTAGAAAAATTTCAAAAATACAGGTGCCATAGGAGAGTTGCTGCACTTCTGGAGTGACCTTGGGAAAATCAAGTTTTCTCATAGCTGAATTGTCCAAATGAATTTATTGATAAGTCAAATGATAACTATAAAAATAGATATTTACAATGAGCTATCATGATCTCAATTTGGACTTGAGGAAGGCCTCCAAAAGTTTCCTGCAACAACACTTTGCATTTCTGCACCCTCATTCTGCACTTTTTGACCAGTCTTGGGAGAAGTGAATTTTGACAGGGAAAATGAACTTCATTTTGCAAACTAAAGGTAGTTGTGGAAGGTATACTTGAAGGGATTTCAAAAAATATATCTTGGATCCAATTTGGATACATGAAACCTAGTAAAAAACAGCTGGTAAGTTGGGGTAAAATGGCGCTGCACGTTTAACAATTGACTGATTTTTTCTTAGTTTTTCTAAATTTGAATTTTACCTTGGGGAATCATGTTTTTACCTCATGTAAATGATTAATATGAATGCAATTATCATTTTTTTACTATTTTATAGGGTAAAAAAGTTAGGTAAATCAAGCAAATGAGGTGTAATGAATTAGTTCACAAAAGTTAGGGATGAGTCACTTTGACCACCCTAGACTCTAGGTTTCAATTCAGATTTTAGTGGATCAGCTCCTCCTCTCCTAGATTCGACCTCTGAGGTTGGGAGAGGTTTTTTGAGGCCTATATAATGTCATTTTTTACTCATTTTCAAATATTTAACGTTGGAATCTGATGCAGGCAGGGCCTGCAAACCCAGAATCTTTCTACTCTGTGCATATCAGCGTGCATCTCAGCTTCTTCTCCAAATAAAAAACCTCAATAGCTGGCAATTTCACAACTGTACTATTTGCATGCGGAAGCTTTTCCAAACATATGGTTTAAAACCATTGTATAAAATAATTTCATTGGGATAAATAACAATTTCATAAGCCCCAATCTTGGGAAACCCCCAAATGCCAAATTCAAATCATTCATGCAAAAGCTTCATTAAAATTTAACCAATGATTATGGAACAAGTGAATTCCATATTATCAACTCAATTCATCCCCTTTTAAATCTAGTTCTTGTAATGCACCCATTTCATATTGGTTCATTCATATATGGCCAGATTCAATTAAAAGACTGCGCCCCTTCTTCTAATATTCAATTTGACATTATCTTAATTGACCCATCCTGACATGGCAACATTACTATGCATTTTTGATCCTTTCATTTCAATCAAACCAAATATAAATGCGCCTTTCCCATTCTGCTTACCAGCTCTTAAAATTGAATGCCAGAACTTCATACTTACCCAACGCTGTCTTCAACGAATTTTCCAGACTTATATTTCTGCGTTCTCCAGCATCTTACTGTTCAACGATCTGCATTGAATTTCCAGCGCAAACTTAGATCTTCGACTGCTGCTCCCAAACTGCAATTCGATTTCTTCTGCATCAGCGTTGGGATCGATCCATAGCTGATACAAAACCAGTCACTGCGTCTTTCAAAAAAACTGAGAACGCCTCTTTTCCATCGCCTTTCACGCTCTATGTATGATTTGTTGCCAATCTATGTATCGATTGCCAATGCGATCAACAAGACTCGAGATCTTGACACTGTGTTTCAATAAATTTGGTTATGATATTCATCGAACCCCTCACCATATATTAAAACTTGGAACCGACTTCAATTATTCTGAAGTTGAATTCGCCTCTCCGTTCAAACTCAACAATAATCATGATCCCAACAATTAGATCCAGGAATTATTTCCACAGAAATATATTGTTGAACATCATTGTAATGAACTTCAGCTACAAACTTTACACAAATTCCTCTGCTTGAAATAAAACTGTACTAACCTGGAAGTCAACCTTCCAAAGTCGATTTTCCAATTAACATTTGATTTCAGTGTTTCTTAGATTTAAATTCTGCGTTGTAATATTAAGCTATGCCCTTGATTCTGGCTACGCTGTCAACCATGTACTCAATCCACTCCTTCAATCGATCTTTGACCAGTTTGAAATTCATTTTAATGGATATTCAATTCAACATATAAAACAGTCTTTCACCTTGATTTCTTTAGCGCTGTATTTTAACACTTTTGCTCTGCGCCTTATCTCACATATGCACATCTTCAAACCACATAGACAATATCATTGTTTGACGGTCATTGTACAATTGTCCAACTACCAGTTCGACATTCAACTTAATGATGCGGTTCTTTTTTTAAAATCTGCAAACCTCGACCAATACGGCAACAAGAACTAATAAAAACTGCATGAGATTGATTTCTTGAGGTGCAGGCGCACCAGGCACGGGCCTCTATCCATCATCGGGATTCGAACTCGTCCTACCGAGTTAGAAAATCAAATCCGAATCATGCCAATTCATTTGTAATGACAAAAAAATGCTAAATGAAAAGCTTTGGTATATTGCTTGCCTGTGCTTTAAAGATGATACATGCGTTAGATTGGGCATATAGCCTGAGTACGTGGCCGAATTTAATAGTGCTGCTGGTTCATAATAATTTTAACCTTCTTTCTACCAATTCAACCAGAAATAATATACACACAGAATTTTCAAACTCATGCTTCATATAACAATTAAACTTACTTACATGGAAATATTAGTTCCTGGCCTGATTTCAAGTAATTGGCCCTCTTACAACCTGCCCGAAGGCTTACAACTTTGGCTGTTCAAAACCTGTTCTCAACCACTCTCACTACTCAAGTGTCTCATTTGCCTTTGAGACCTTCTAATTTATACAAATTAAAAATGCACTAAATTGAGTTGTATCCCTTTAAAATCTCAACAAATCCCTAAATCTCTCAACATCCCTAAAAGATAGATTTTATCCCTAAAACTTAGAAACTAATTCCAACTTAGGCTCCATCATTAATTCTAAATTATCTTGAAACTAATTTCTCTCATGTTTCCAGGAATTTGGAAACATTTACAAACTCTCACAAATAATTAATTAAAATATAATTAATCACTCAAAATAATATTAATATTTACATGAAATTTAATATTTCTTCAAAACATGAAACCCCCTAGCTTAAATAAATTACAAGGTGTTTTTCGGAGCTAATGCTCCTGCATCAGAATCAGTTTGATTTTTCTTAGTTGATCAAGGAGACTTTGTACTCAGTTTTGGCCATTAATACAAGAGGAG
The DNA here is from genome assembly GCA_034641835.2 of Pinus albicaulis. Classification (NCBI taxonomy): domain Eukaryota; kingdom Viridiplantae; phylum Streptophyta; class Pinopsida; order Pinales; family Pinaceae; genus Pinus; species Pinus albicaulis. The sequence continues at coordinate 495,830,149 of CM076572.1, forward strand.
TTGCAGCTATATTTATGGGATACCTATGGTATTAAATGTATTTCATTGTTTCTTCTTCAGTGACATATGTGTGAATGTATTTTTCATTTCCTTTCCATGTCTATGGTTATGATATTTTATAATACATGCTAGCCATGCTCTGTTTTGGGTAACTAATCATATTTTGTTTCGAATCTTTTGTCTGAGAGAAATAAATCTCTTATGATTCCCCGAGCCTCCTTACATTTTATAAACCATTCCATAACCATTTCCCTCAAGTGATTGGAATTATACCTACCTTTCCCCATTCATCCTTGTAACCCTAAATCTAGAGCCCTAACCTAGTTCTCCTTGACCTAATTTCATTATCCGCTGATTTACCCAACCAAAACAAAATAAAATTAACCCCTTGTACTCATTATGTATCCTAAAACCCAAATTTCTCCAGCCCTCCTAGCTGTGACCCTTTTGGAGAGAGCCATCTCCAGCTTGATAGGGCTATCTATCAAGTCAAAAGCTTGGTTTGTGGTTACCTCTGTTGGGATTCCTTCCTCAGCCTTGGGAATCTGGTGGATCGATAACAAGTCCAATCCTCTCAAGGATCTAAAAAGGCTTGCAATACCATGGCACCAAATTTGCACATGATCCAATCCTAAATGAGATATTCTTGGGCATGATGCACAAATACACATGCTCCCCAACCTAGAACTCCTTAGATACCTTGTGTTGTTCTGCATAAATCTTCTATCTATCTTGTGCTGGCTTTAGATTTTTATTTATAACCTGCAATTCATGTTCCATCTCTGAAAACATGTCCGGTGCAATCAACACCTTATTAACTGGATGACTCCAACCGATGGGAGTATTACAACTCCGCCCATATAGTGGCTTGGAGGGACTCATCCCCAATGACCCTTTACACCCATTATTTTATGGAAACGCAACCAATGGTAGATATTCTTCTCATTTCCACTGCCGATACATCACATATATCCTCAACATGACCTCATAGATCCTATTGAACCTCTGAGTATATCAATCTTTCTGTAGATGATAAGTTGTGTTGAAGGTCAACTCAGTGCCCAAAACAACAAACAACTCCTTCCAAAACTTGGAAGTGAAATTTGCATCCATGTCTGACACGAGTTTCTTCGCCACACCATGCAACCTAACTATTTCTCTAATGAACACCTGTGCTACATCGCCAACTCAATAGGTAATATTCACTGAAATGAAGTGTGCAACCTTTGTCAACCTATCCACAGCAACCATGATAATGATCATGTTGCCTCACTTTCCTTGTAAAACTTGTAATAAATTCCATGGAAATGACCTCCCATTTCCATTCTGGAATCACAATAGGTTGTAGTATACCACCTGGATGCCTACACTTCACCTTTACCTACTGACATTCCAAAAACCTAGCCACAAACTCTACTACATCCTTCCTTAGATTTAGCCAATAATAGAGGCTATTTACTACAATCAATGTTTTATGATAGCTTGGGTGACCTGAATATGGTTTCACATGAAACTCCCTCCAGATCACCTTTTTGAGCTCACTAATTTCTGGCTCATATATCTTGTCTCTAAACCTGACCAATCCATCTATTGTGAGACGATAGCCCACATCTTTTACACCTTCACTTGTACCACTACCTGTACCCTACTGAAATATATGCATAAGCTCCATATGTATGACATCCTGTTGACCTACCACTAAGATCATATCCTATAAATTCGTCCCATAGGAGCTCATAGTTTCAATGTGATTTAGTTGTGTCCGCTTACTAAGAGCATCTACGACCCTCTTCTCTTTACCTTTGACATATTTGATCTCAAAATCAAAATCATTGATCATAGCCAACCATCTAGCTTGCTTGGAATTTAGATTCAGTTGGTCAGACAAGTACCTCAACCCACTGTGATCGCTCATCAGTAGAAATATCCTGCCCAGAAGATAGTGCCTCCACATCTTTAATGCATGGATGATTGTTGCTAGGTCAATATCATGGGTGAGATAGTTTTTTTCATGTTCATTCAATTTATCTGACTCGTAGCATACCACATGTCCATCCCGCATAAGGACTCCACCAAGCCCTCTTTTGTAAGAATTTGTAACACTATAAACTCTTTGTCTTAATTTGTGATATTTAACACTAGAGAATGTGTTAAAAACAACTTAAGTCACTCAAAAATAGCCTCACACTCCTCTGTCCACTCAAACTTATTACCTTTCATCTGCAGTGATGTAATCGGATAAGCAGCCTATGAGAAGTCCCTTATGAATCCCCTGTAGTATCCTTCCAATCCCATGAAATATCTCACCTCATCTACATTTCTAGGAGCTTCCCACTCGATGATGGCTCTTAACTTTTATGGGTCCACTGTTATTCCCTCCTTGGAGGCAACATGTCCCAAGTAATGTACCTCAGTCTGAAAGAAACTGCATTTTCTAAGATTAACATACAACTGATGCTTTCTCAACAATCTCAACACTGCAGCCAAAGGCTCGACATTTTCTTTGTCATTCTTGGAATATACCAAGATGTCGTAAATGAAAAAAATCACAAACTTGTCCAGATAAGGATGCAACACACTATTCATCAAACACATAAAGGTAGTTGGAGCATTATAAAATCGAATAGAATTACAAAAAAATCATAATGCCCATACCTGGTCCTGAAGGTTATCTTGTATATGACCTCCTCTTTGATGCATACCTCATGATATCCCAATATCAATACAATATTAGAGAAAATTTCTACTACCTTAAGTTGATCAAACAAATCATACATCTTCGGTAATGGGTACCTGTTCTTGTTGGTCACTTTGTTCAATTGCCTGTAATCAATGCACAATATGAGAGTGCCATTCTTCTTCTTCATGAACAACACTGGTGCACCCCAAGGCGATACACTTGGCCTAATGTATCCCTTATCAAGCATCTCTTTCAGCTGCAATTTTAACTCTACCAACTCAGGTGTACGAATCTTGTCAGGTTCCTTTGATGCTGGTGTTGCCCCTAGAACCAACTCAATGGAAAATTCTACTTCCCTGTGAGATGTCAACACTAGAATCTCTGCTGGAAACACATCCTAAAACTGTTGTAGAACTAGATACCTGCTCAAAACATCTGCTTCCTCAACTTCCTTATCCTTGTCACTAGAGATATGAACCACAAATAGCACACACCCTTTCCTATGACTGTACTTGGCATGCATGGATATCTCCATCCTGACTGATGTAGCTTTCTTCTTTCTATGTAAGACTCTTGGTTACCCATTGTCATCCAATCACTAAATGGATTTATCATAACAATCTACCTTGGTCATGTGAAGGTATAGCTAGTCCAGAATCAATAGCATAATATATGATCATAATGGAAATATGTTCAAGTGCGTTGCTATAGGAATACAATTTAATTGAAATGCACAAGCTCTTACCCAATGGTGAACTCTTTTCTTGGTACTTGTAGTCATTTGCACTAACCAAGATTCTGCATGCATTTATTTTCTCAAACCACACTTATCCTCCAGGTTAGGACTAATATAATTATAATCAGATCCATGATAAATCAAAATAGAAACAACTTGATCACAAAGCCTACCGTCCATCTTAGTGATAAACACCCGATGGTCTACATACCTATTGTCCACAGTTGCACAAATATGAGGAATGCTATTCCCAACATCGCCAATTGTTTGCTCCTCCTGTGCACTATAGATATAGGGTTTGCACCGTGATACTACAGACAATCCTTCTTACGATTATCCTTGCAACATATCCAACAGTGCAAAGGTGCTCTACCATCACCTCTAGTCTGCTGGTCTCCGGGTCCCTGCCTAGTTATATTGAACTTCTTGGAAGAAACCACATATTATTTCTCACCTGCATCTTGTGGTCTTTCCCTCTTTGGTTTCCATCTTCCTTTAGCTTTCTCATTTCCCTTCAAATCCCGCTTAGGCTCAATTTTTCGTTTTGAATGCTCATAACAATGCTTCAACTTTCGAATGGACCCCTCCAATTATCTAGGCTCATCTAACTCAATCCGATCTCTATATGCTACTAGAAGCCCACTTATGAATCTCTAAACCTTGGCCTTCTCCTCCTTAAGGTAAGGCACATATATCAACAACTCCCAAAAACTTCTAGTATACTCATCATTTGTTATGGAACCCATCTGCAACTCATTAATATCCTTAGCTCTAGCATCACAGTACCTCTCTGATAGATTCTTCTTCCGGAATAGCCTCTAGAACTCACTCCAAGCCAATTCCTCCTCATAAATACCCCTAACATTCTTCACATATTCCCACAAAATGTCTGCTTTACCTTTGAGACTGAATTTAGCTATTCCGACTTTCATGTTTTATGAATAGTCATGTAACCTGAAGAATTTCCTCAGACCAAGAAACCATGCCTATACATCTTTTGATTTCTTCATCTCTACGTAAAATCTAGGAGGCTTTGCTTTATTAAACTCATTTGGAAAATATCCCTTGTCACACCTTCTATAATGATGATAAAAATAACTATCATGATGTCCGTTAGAACCAGAACTAGAATGTTACCTGTGTCTGCACCTGTCCTATCCAGAGTGTCCAAGAATCTACCATCTCTAATCGTGTCATCTCTACTTGACCTGTAACCACCAGAAGACCTATTGCCGAATGCATCATTAGTTCCATCCTCCTATCCATAATTGATCCTAAGTGGCCCCTGTCACTGCAAATATTAAAAACTTTGAAGGATTTATGCATTCACTTCCACTTGTTTTTCTTGTGTCTGTATGATTCTATCATTTTTTTCCTTACAAATCCTTATCTCTTCTTTCAAACTTCTTAGTGTATCTGCTAGATCAAATGAGTGCCAAACACCATGCTACTCATCAGATTCATAAGGAGAATCCTTGTAGTCTACCATGTTGATATCCATATTTGATTTATTCCTGTCAGGAATCTCATGTCAGCTTAAACCAAATCACAGTAAACCAATGTACCTTAGCATAATTTTGGGAGGATATATCATCTGCAAGATCAACCAATCAACGTAATACATGTATATATATAATAATAAAAACAAATATAATTGTAACACATGGTATATCAACGCATAACATCATTATAGTTAGAGTCCAGTCATCAATGCACGACCACATCAACTACACACCATGATTTTGTGCTTGACAACCTCAACCATACCACTGCACACTCGACAAAATGTAAACACCTGACATGTGTAACCAGTAATATTCTCATGAAAACACATTTAAAACAACACCATAAAACCTTCCATGGCGTCATCACTGCCACCATGACCAACACCATACAAATGAAACCAGTACATGTACACACATACATGATCGACATGAATACATGATGACGATAATGTTAAAAAAATCATACTTTTCCCAAGGAGAGTGAAACCACGATTTGATACCACCTGTAGCATACACCTCCCTTCACATCTACCCAAGTAAGTAGTCAACGGGGGTAAACATGAGCTAGTGAAATTAAGAGTAGACTCAACCTCCTTGGTGACTTTAAGGAAGTGGAATCAATGCGGAAAACCATAACACAAACTCCCTGCACTTGCTACAGGACCCCAAGAGGCTATCCCAGTCATCGAGCTAACTTGTCCCTGGTTCCCGTTGAATTTTGCTGAAGAAAACCCCCGAATTCTCCCTTGATATGGGCAAGGGTGCATCTGGGAGGCTCTGGACGCACTCATAACATGGCCTGCATGTGTCTAGGGAATCAATTTCCTAGAACTGTGCTTGCGTCCATGGGATATAAGGCACTTTTTAATCCCAGAACCCCAAAAAATTCCCAGAACTTGTTGTAACTTCCAAAAATCATTAAACACATGACGACAATGCCAAGTAACCAAAAACTGACTCTAGGACTTGGCCTAACCATCCCCAACTGGGACTGACATTCTGTCAAATGCTTGGCATGAATGGAATCTATAGGTATAGGATACAAGGCATAGCGTGAATGACTTAAAAATCTTATGAGACATTACCATAAGGATCACCACCCTCTTCCTTGAACATATATGACATCAATAAGGTCTTACGTCCATTATTTTAACAATTAAAAGTAAATACATGAAATAACCATGACATGAACCAGACATTTAAATGCGCTTATAGCCAACATAAAAAAATGGAAATAACAATGTGATAACAACCATTAAATCCACACTTTAATAAGTACATAAGCAAGATAAATGCACTTCCATTAAACATGGGCAATAAATGACTAGGTTTGGGACTTCCACGTACCACCCGACCATAGATATGGCTGAGCCAAATCTCTCTTCAGCCAATCACCCCCGTGCCATATTCCAAGCATGAATGTGGGATCTCATGGATAAATCAATCCAAAGCATAACCATGGAATCGAGAGGTTAAAGCACCTCCATCCTCACCATACCGTGATCACACTAAAACCTGTGATCTGATCACAAAACTGACCAAACTTTGAATTCCATCTGGAATCCGTCACTATCCTTGAGGATTTTTCATTCTCCCTATCTCTGAGGCTTTACCGCAATCCAATCCCGGGTCACTAGGCCCTAAACCAAGACACCACCCTCAAGCTTTACCATATATCCCACCAAAACTGGTCAAGGGATTCCTTGGCCTTTGGACATGAACCTTAGACCACCTCCACCCCAGATTTTGAAATCCATCCAGCAATTCCAAATCTTAAAACCGAGATCAAAATCTCAAAACACCGTGGCATGCCGAATAAGGAAAGACAAGGTTGAAAACCATTATCATAACCTGGTAAAACCATGCCATTGACAACAAGAGAGCCAAATACTAACATGCATAAGCCATGCATGTACAAACCAACTAGAAAATCACACATGCAATTTTTCTTGCTGAAGCTGCTAGATCCTGCTCTTCCTTGCTTGATATTTGCTTTCCTTTCCTTTTCCTCCCTTTTCTTGCCTTCATATTTCTTGGCTCAAAGCTAAAATTCTCCAAGAAAACTTAAGTGTCCAAGAGTGAGTGAGAGAGAGAATAATGAGAGAGCTCTAAAACAAAACTCACAAAAGCAATATTGACAAAAGTTACCAACTTATCCTCATAATCCTTTTTATTAATGAGGACTCTATTTTCTTCGTTTTCCATTATTTTCCTTCATTTTCCTTCTCACATGCAACCTGTGACCTTTTACCTTCCTTTTCTCCTAATTTCCATTATTTTGATAAATAAATGTACCAAAAATACCTTTTGCCTCTTTAATGCCTTAGCCATTGAATTTTTGCCAATATTCCTTAGCCACCAACACATATTGAGTGATGGCCACTAGGATATATTTTCCCAACATTCAACTTGGAAAAAGTGTCCCTTAACGGTGGTTTTTTTTTTTCCTATATTAACTTTTATTACATAATTTTTTTTCCCGGGTTTGTTAGAGAACCCTCCCTCTTGGGGAACACCGTCCTCAGTGTGAAACCACACCTACACCTTGTTGTGGATCATTTGCGATATCATTTATTTTAAATTTTGAAAATACAAAAAATAGAAAATTGTTAAAACATGTTAAAGTATTAAGGTCTTATTACTTTAGCATAAAAATATTTCGGTTCATCGCATTAGAGTTGAAAGTTTAAATACTTTAGACTTTATATGAGAGGGTCCTATATTGAAGATTAAAACTCGATTATTTTATTGAGTGGGATGCGATTATTTCTTCAACCCCGATCAAAGGACTCAACCCGTGGGCACAACAAGCACACGAATTAAAATGAAGGGTGCCTTTGCAGTTGACCGGGTTGACCGCGGAGTAACAAAAATGAGCGGTGGAGATTGAATGTAGGGGCATAAGCCAAAATAATTTTCCATACCCTGAGATCCCCTGCAGTGACGTAAGGCGCTGAGTTGTTCACAACTGTATTCCATGTCAGGTGAACTTAACGGTTTGTTGGTGCGTCATGTCAACATTTAATTTTAAAAGTCGCGGCACCTATTTAAATTAAATTCACATTTCTCCCAAAGCCATTTGTGATTGATTTGTGCTGCGTCCTATTCAGTTTTCTGTCACCCTATAAAAAATTTGCCACCCTGTAAGTCATCAGTTGTCATAGTTCTGAGTCATGGCTAAGCGTTCATCTCTGTCAGGTTTTGCTAGTCATATCCCTCTCATGGATACCAAGAGGGATATCCAAGACACAAATTGTTCCCTAGTTCATCTTCCATTTTACCAACAAGTTCTCCTGAACAACAAGGTTTCTTCGGTTTATGCTGCCATGCCAATGTCTGGTTTGCTGTCTGCATGTATCCCTAAAACCCATATTTTTCTTGAATTTATATCTTGGTTGGTTTCTATCATGTATCCTGGAAATTTTTTATTGATGAATTGTTAGGGAGAGAATGTTTTGCAAGTGTCTGCCTAGCTAATTCACCAAGCTCTTTGTTACCCTGAGTCAGCGTCATGTGTTCAATTCTCCGATGATTCTTTTGTAGCATATTATGACAACCTCGTAGGTCAAGACTTCGATCAGATTATTAATTTTCTAAAGCCTAACACACAACAATTTCAGCCTGACAGCAAGGATTTTCCTATGGAAATTTTTGATACTGAGGTTCAGCTAGTACTAAGCAGCAATGCAAAAATTCTGGGTAAAGGTGATGAAAGTATAGTGGATAAATCAATATTGGGGATGTTTTCCATGATGATGAAGCCAAGAATGGTGCTGGATATTCCATTCTATTGGTAGGAAGCAGTAAACTCACAGCTAATGATCCTATCGTTAACAGGTTCTTTCAAATTTCCTTCATTAATTATTTACTTATTCTTACATAAAAATGTGGAGGAATTTATGCATCTAGGTCTGAATATTATGGATATGAATAAGAAGAGGCAATCTGTAGTTTTCTGGACAGATATAGTAAGGAGAGAACAAAATGAAACTGGACCGTTTGATTTTTCTAGTTACTTCATGTCAATTGCATATAAAATTTTGAATGGAGTTCCTCCCCCCTGTTTTTTACCCAAAGCTCAAGAATTCTTGCATTTAGGGGGAAACTGTAAATTTGGAGATTGGTTTGTTTTTGAGGACTATTCATAAATTAGGCTGTATGGAGCAAGTGTTGAGCCTTATAGACTTCTAGTATTTCTTCCCATGAGGCTATTTTCTTTGGAGTTTATTCGACAAAGTCTGAATGTTGATCAAGTTCACTTTGTGCCCATGAAAAAGGGACATATGTTCAAACTGCCCATGACTGTGGGTCCTTTCATATTTAATATGAGACAGGAATTTGAGGATGTTACTAGAATTCTAGATGAAATTCATTTGCTATTAGGGGAAAGCTGGGCTTATGACCCTCACAGTGTAATTTCCAATAGAAGAATTGAGAATGGATATTTAGCTTTCATTCATGAAAGCAGGCCAAATTTAGAGAAGATAGAAAGAAAAGGTGTAATGAGTTCAATAGGTTCAAATATTCAGACTCCTATCATATCAGAAAAGGATAATAAAATAAGTAAAGAAAAATTAGTTGATTTAGAGGATGAGGAGCAGGGAGCTAAGAAAAGGACAAAGTTCAATGAAGAACATGCATATAATCAATCTAGTTTTTCTTTACAATTGGGAGAGGAGAAAAATGTTCCTGCTTCACCTAGAAGACATGGGACTTATCATGAAAAAGTACCTCTGATCAAACATATGTTTGCCCAAATTTCAGAGAGGAACCAAAAGATGAAGGCCGGTACGGAAGCCCAAGCTGAATATCAAATTTCTCGAGATCAAACAAGGCTTTGGTCTGCCATGGATCTTGAGAAAGATCAATTCAGAATTTCCTTGTCACATCCTACAGACATGTCAATTGGTTCTTATAGTAATTTCAACACTGTAAATGTGACTGTACATGTGAAAAAAATCCCATTGTTGGATAAGGTGAACTTACATATGCAAACAGGTCAGTTGATTGTAAATGACCTGACAAAGAATAATGTAATGGCAATGAAAGCATAGAATATGCTTGAAAAAGTAATTAAGCAGTTAAAGTTAGAGAAAGCCAAATCTAGGGCTTTAATACTTCAAAATGAGGAGCTGAAGAAAATTATAGTAAAGATTGGAGTGGACCCTAATGATAGGACTGTTGTGCAGAAAATTCTGCAAAGTGCTGGAGCAGCGATATCTACATTGAATAAAAATCTAAAATTGCATACAAGAGAGCATTCAATGGTTGCAGAGGTAGAGAATGAGAAAGAAAAGCTTCTATAGCAGCTTATGCAAAAGGAGGAAGAAATCTCCAAAATAAAAAAAATTGCAATATCATTGCAAAATCATATTGATAGTCATACTTGTAATTTTGTTTTTCCTTCAGGTAATGAAGATCCACAAGCATAGATTGCTCAATTGAATACTGAATTGCAGAAGGTGGAAAGGGATAGGAAAAAGGCTCAAAAGATTTAGAAACTGCATCAATAATTATTCAAGCTGCAGAAAATGAAGCTAGTAAATACAAAATGGACAGTCAGAATGCTAATGCTGAGATCAAAAGTCTTAAAGAAAAATTTAAAGGGAACATATCTTTAATACAGGAAAAATATATCATTTGGAATGATATCATTTCTGAAATGAAGTCAATTTAGAGATTTTTTATGGTGGTTGTAGAAGAGAAAAGTCTTATCAGAGAATTTGAAGAACAAGTAATGGCAGATAGACAGAAGACAATCAATAGATCTATTTGGGCAAAAAGATTCATTGACTTTATTAATTCTAAAACAGATAAAGAATTAGAGGAAAATGAGATTAAAGATAGAATCCTATATGTAGTAGAGATTAATAAGATGATTGTAAAGAATGATCACAGGAAAGCCACATAAAAGAAGTTGATAGAAATCAAAGAAGCAGTAAGTCAATTTGATAAGTCACTGGACAAGGTAACAAGAGCAGGTTTGACTTCATGTTAGGGAATTGGAGGAGGTCTGTTGTCATGGGATTCTTATGAAAAATTACTAGTATTAGCAAAAAGTAAAGTTGATAATACACATGAAAAGACTCAGGTACTCAAGGGAGTAACGAAGATCAACTTTCTTCAGAGGCATTTTCAACTGTTGTGGTTGGTAAAAACTTTATTTACAGAAAGACCTTCCTACAATCAAATTACTACTTTCAGACTAAAATATCACAATCTGATACATTCACCTAGGACAAGAGTAGAGATATGGAAGAAATTCAGAGCTTGGATGATAGACTTTCCAAAGGATCCTTCAACTTCTAAAAAAGCGAATCAAAAGCTGATCCAGGAAATGTAGCAACATCGACATCAATTCACATTCAAAATATATATTAGGATGTTAATTTTATGTTATTGTAATCTTTAAAAGACGATGTAAATGTAATAAGACGTTTTGAGGGTATGTAATAGATAGCTTACAAAGTCCTCAGGAGTTAAGGTAGTTAGGAGTAGTTATAGCAGTTTCAAACTGCTTTTTATTGTATTTAATGTAATAATTTAGGAGAAGAAAGGTTTTGAGTTTTGGACCTTCAGACTATAATTTTGTACTAAGATATTTCAAATATTAATGAATGAGAAACAAGTTTCTGGAATATGTTTATGTTGATATGTGTTCAAGTTTACATTTTGTGTTTTCTATCCTTGAATAAAACTGTTAGGTCCCTATATTACTAGTATAATCCCTTATTGTTGTTAGTGTAACCCCCTTATTGTTATTATTGTACCCTTGTAACCCCCATTTTATTATTATTGTGCCCTTAAATTATTAATGTTAGGTCGGCTAGGATTACATTGTGGCCCACTAGGATTATATTGTGGCCCCATGGACTCTTATATATAGAAGGAGGTTTTGTTCATTTGTATCATCCAAGAATTGTTCATTTATGTAATGTATTGGAGGTTGCCCCCTCGAAGTGGCTCATTTCTAAGGCGTTTATATCTCTTTTCTTCTCTTTTTGAGTTGGTTACACAACATTTGGTATCAGAGCTTTGGGATTCTAGGGTTTCGCTGCTCCAAACAGGTCATCGTGGAATTTTCGCTATAACTTTTTTTCTACGAAGCTTCAGAAGCTGAAATATTTAGGGTGCGAAGCTGAAATCTTGAGGAAGGTTGTCTAAAAATTTCAGATCTTGGTTCGCAATATTTGAGGAGATATCATCTGTGGAAGTTAGGTATTTGTTCAGGCTCATAAACAGGTCATCGTGGCATTTGCGCTATAATTTTTTTTTTACGAAGGGTCAGAGTCTGAAATTCATATGGTGCGAAGCTGAAATCCTGAGGAAATTCGTCAAAAAATTTCAGAACTTGGTTCGCAATATTGTTGGAGATATGATCTGTGGAAGGTAGTGCTTTTTCAGGCTCCTGAATTTCATCTCAAAGAGGTGATCGTGGGAAAAGTTCAATAACTCTCTCTCTGGGCATCGGATTGGAGTGCCGTAAAAAGTGGTCACAAGTACACAGATTTTAGTTTCTTGGCTATCAATTTTAGAGACAAAGGACAAAAAAATGACACGTGGAAAGTCGTACAAGTTTTCTCTACTGAACTAGTCCATAATTATGTCATTGTGGGAGATTGGACACAACTTTGTCTTGGAGAATCCAAATCAGGTCAGCCTTGTGGAATTCAAAAGAGAATTCATAGGGCTACTTCAGTGCTGAATTTTAGATATAGAAGAGCCACAATCACAGAGATAATACAATTTCAATATCGAGCTCCTCAAAAGCAAGTAAAAGGTGTGTATTTTTTTTTCCGAATTGCATAAGTCTTGTTTGAAGAATCAAGTTGAATTGATTGCAAGGGAATATTGTAGAATAGATATCAGTATTGGATTATAAAATGGCCCCAAAAAATAATTCAACACCCATTAAGCCTTTGGAAATCTCTACTATGACTCATGAAGACGAAGAATTGAAACATGATCTATCAAAATTACAAGAGCAAGTGCAACAAATTTCACTCTCGCAAAGAGCAACAAAAAATGAAATGGAAGTTTTGAAGAAAGGCATGGAAGCTAAGATGGATGGCGTGCAAGCTAAGATGGATGGCATGGAAGCTAAGATGGTTGGCATGGAGGCTGGCATGGAATGTAAGATGGATGACATGGAAGCTAAGATCGATGAGAAAATGGAAAACATGAAGAATTTTCTAAAAGCAGACATGGAAGGTTTGACAAAGTTGATACAAGAAAGGTTTCCTAATGGTGAAAAGATAATAGAAGAACCTCATGATGAGAACAAAATAAATGTTAATTGTGATTTCATAAACTCTAATGTTGGCGGGAAGAACCACCATATTCCAAAGATGGATATGAGGAAGTTTGATGGAAAGGATCCTGTAACATGGATACTACGGATGGAGCAATATTTTGATCTCCATAACGTACAAAACACACAAAAGGTACGCATTGCAACTTTACATTTAGAACAAAATACATTTGTATGGTATCAATGGCTTTGCTCCCGTAAAAAAATTGTCACTTGGTCAATTTTTACGGAGGAAATGATAGCACATTATGAGGATACAAAGAGCAACACCTTCTTTAACCAATTGATAAATCTCAAACAAAAGGGTTTAGTGGGGCAGCACATTGAGGACTTCCAAAAATTGAATATAAGGGTAACTGATATTCCAGAGGAACACAGGATTGATCTCTTCATAGGCACTTTAAAGGATAACATCCAACATGAATTTTGCGTTTTGGAACCTGATTCATTTGAGAAGGCATTCAGGTTGGCAAGAAAAGTTGAATGTAAAATTATGGCGACAAGGAAGCCTACCACTCAATTCTATAAAGAAGGAAGTGTTGCTACGCCAAGATTTCCACAACCTACAAGGTTGACACCACAACATTTGGAAGAAAAAAAAGCAAAAGGGCTTTGCTATAGTTGTGATAGCAAATACACTAAAGGTCATAAGTGTGCTGAAAAGAAATTATTTTACATAGATTGTGAAGAAGAAGAAGAAAATGAACAAGAAGAGGATATACACCAGGAACCGGCCCTAGAAGAGGAAGAAATGAATCAGACCATATCATGTAATGCACTGGCAGGAATTACCACTCCTCAAACTCTCAAGATAACAGGACAGATCAAGAAGAAAAATGTAATAGTGTTGATTGATTCAGGTAGCACCCATAATTTTATTCATTGTAAGGTAGCCAAGGAATTAAATTGTTTCCTATACCCAGCACCCGAATGTCAAGTGATGGTTGCAAATGGAGGAACTATAAATTGCTCTGGAAAATGCCATAATATCAAGCTAACCATGGGGGAATATGTATTGACTAGTCCAATGCTTTCCATTCCTATAGGAGGTGTTGATGTTGTACTAGGAGTACAATGGTTACAATCTTTGGGGACGGTAGCTTTTAATTTTCAAGAACTTTTCTTGAAATTTTTTTCAGAAGGAAAGGAAGTCGAATTACGGGGTATTAAAGGGAAGCCAGGAAGGATAATAAGCTCTAATGGCATGACAAAGCTTCTAAAGAAAGAACAACGAGGCGTAATTGCACAATTATGCTCACTAGAAGTTCCAACATCAAAATCATCTATTTCTGAAGATCTCCAACAAGTCTTGGACAATAATTCAAAGGTGTTTGAAAATCCCAAAGGACTCCCACCTATTCGTGATCATGATCATGCTATTCATTTGATTCCAGGAAGTGCTCATGTTCCTCCAAACATCGGGCCTTATATTTATCCTTATGTCCAAAAGAGCAAAATTGAACATATGATTGCAGAAATGTTAGAGGCGGGTATAATTCAACCTAGTCAAAATTCTTTCTCTGCTCCTGTAGTATTGGTACACAAGAAGGATGGATCATGGCGCATGTGTCCGGATTATAGGGAGCTCAATAAGCTCACCATTAAAGATAAATTTCCCATTCTGTGATTGATGAATTATTGGATGAATTACATGGAGCAATTTATTTTACCAAGTTGGATCTTCGTTCAGGATATCATCAAATTAGAATGAAGACTGAAGATATTCCAAAAATAGCATTTCGAACTCATGAGGGTCATTATGAATTTTTTGTCATGCCTTTTGGCCTTACCAATGCACCTTCTACATTTCAAGGGTTGATGAATTCCATTTTCAAACCCTTCCTTAGAAAATTTGTGCTAGTATTTTTTGATGATAAACTAATCTACAACAGGTCTTGGAAGGATCATGTTGAACATGTTGACAAGGTGCTCAAACTATTGCAGGAGAAACAATTATATGAAAAAAATCCAAATGTTCCTTTGGAGTACAAGAGGTGGAATATCTAGGTCATATTGTATCTCACGAGGGTGTTAAAGTATACCCTAACAAAATTAAAGCCATTAAGGAATGGAAAGTCCCCACAACCATAAAGAAGTTGCGAGGATTTCTCGGGTTAACAGGGTATTATCGCAAGTTTGTTAAGAATTATGGGAGAATAGCAGCACCTCTAACAACATTATTGAAGAAAGATGCATTTTCATGGACTCTGGGAAGCAACTAAGGCCTTTGAACGTCTTAAAGAGGCAATGTGCCTAGCACCGGTCTTAGCTACGCCAGACTTCACAAAAACCTTTATTGTGGAATGTGATGCCTCAGGAAATGGAATTAGTGCGGTTTTAATGCAGGAAGGAAGACCCATTGCTTTTGAAAGTCGTCCAATCAAAGGAAAGTATTTACAGAAACCTATTTATGAGAAGGAAATGTTAGCAATACTGCATGCACTAAAAAAATGGCGAACTTACCTAATGGGAAGACACTTCAAGGTAAAAACTGATCATGATAGTCTTAAACACTTTTTGGAACAAAGACTATCATCAGAAGAGCAACAAAAATGGGTCACAAAGATGTTGGGTTATGACTTTGAAATAATCTACAAAAAAGGAAAGCTTAATGTGGTTGCAGATGCACTCTCAAGAAAGAATGAAGAGGTGGAAGGATTGCTTTGTGCCATTTCTATTATCCAACCAGATTGGATAACCGAAGAAAGAGATGAATGGAAGAAGGAGAAATATGTATGGACACTCATTCAAAAGTTGCAGCAAGATCCTAGTACATCTGATACATTTAGTTGGAAAAATGATTCCTTATGGTACAAAGATCGCTTATATCTTTGTAAGAATTCCCAACTAAAACAAAATATTCTTCTGGAATTGCACACTTCTCCTTTAGGAGGACACTCAGGATTTTTAAAAACTTACCACATGGTGAAGAAAGAATTTTTTTGGGATGGCCTTAAATCTGATATTCGAAAGTTTGTGGCGGAATGTTTGGTTTGCCAGCAGAATAAAGTGGAAACAATTAAGACCACAGGACTTCTACAACCTTTATCCATTCCAAGTCAACGTTGGGAGGAGATTTCAATGGATTTTATCACAGGTTTACCTAAGTCCGAAGGAAAGAGTGTCATCATGGTGGTTGTTGATAGACTTACCAAGTATGCACACTTTTGTGCATTGTCTCATCCATTTAAAGCAAGTACAGTTGCTACTACATTTATGGACAGAATTCAAAAGCTACATGGAAGCCCAAGGGTTATTTTGAGCGACAGAGATCCCATTTTTACTGGAAATTTTTGGACGGAGTTATTTTCTTGTTTGGGTACTCAATTAGCTCATAGCTCATCTTATCATCCTCAATATGATGGTCAAAATGAGATAGTAAATAAATTTTTGGAAGGATATCTTCGTTGTTTTGTATCTGATAAACAAACACAATGGGTCAAGTGGTTACCTCTTGCTGAATGGTGGTATAACACTTCCTTCCATACTGCAGCAAAAATGACCCCATTTATGGCACTTTACGGATATCATCCACCATCCATCACATCATCTTTAAGGGAAAATTCGAAGGTTCAAGCAGTGGAAGATCACATCGAGCATCAGCAAGAAGTTCTCCAACTCTTAAAGGATAACCTGAATTTGGCACAAAATTGAATGAAACAACATGCAGATCAACATCGCAGCGAGAGAAGTTTTGATGTAGGAGATTGGGTATTTTTACGGCTACAACCATACAAACAAATGTCCCTCAAGCAAGCAAAGAAGGATAATAAATTATCGCCAAAGTACCATGGTCCTTACAAGGTGGTTCAAAAGATTGGTACTATGGCATACAAATTGGAGCTTCCTGCTTCTTCGCGAGTACATCCAATTTTCCATGTTTCATGCTTAAAAGAAGGTTATAGGTGAAAATCTTCTAGTTCAAACAATATTATCAGAACTTGATGAGGAAGGAAAAACCATATTGGAACCTGAAGCGGTCACGGAAACAAGAACTCGATAACTACGGAATCGATCAATTTTAGAGTATCTCATCAAGTGGAAGAACTTACCCACTGAAGATTCTACATGGGAGGATGAGAATTTTATACAGAAGCACCCAGAGCTACTCAAGTGTTGAGGACAACACTTTTTTGAGGGAGAGGGGCATGTTAGGTCCCTATATCACTAGTATAGTCCCTTATTATTGTTAGTGTAACCCCCTTATTGTTATTATTGAACCCTTGTAACCCCCATTTTGTTATTATTGTGCCCTTAAATTAGTATTGTTAGGTCGGCTAGGATTACATTGTGGCCCACTAGGATTATATTGTGGCCCCATGGACTCCTATATATAGAAGGAGGTTTTGTTCATTTGTATCATCCAAGAATTGTTCATTTATGTAATGTATTGGAGGTTTCTTTCTTGAAGTGGCTCATTTATAAGGCGTTGATATCTCTTTTCTTCTCTTTTTGGAGCTGGTTACACAACAAAAACGAAGTAATGAGAAAAATGTCTCTTTTTACTTATGTAAGCAAGAGTTAAAACCCTTAATTGGCGCTCCTTCATTTTAACTGTTTATTTCATATAATTCTTCTGGAGTTTTAGATGATCTACTCTGTATAACAACATATCATTTTGGGCTTCTTTCTTTCATTTTCTTCTAGTCATTTCATTCAACATCAATAAATGATAGCATTGTGAGACATTCATTATATTTTATATTTGAGGGTTTAATGATAAATACTTGAGGGTGATTAAACAGAGACAAATAATTTTGTGACATAATCATATAAATGTCTTAAGCACTGATTCCTTATCACAACTAAGGGATTGTCTCTTAAGGTACAAAATTTTTTGGCACCGTTGCCGGGCACGAAGAAGCGAAGTTTTTTCCATGGGTTTTGTTTATATTTCCTTTGGTTGTTCAGAGAGGAGGAAATATTAAAAGCTGTGTTTTCATTTTCTAATTCTGGTTTATAAGAGGCCACATATGAGGTCTAATACCTCTCAGAAGAAAGTTCCTACCCTTTCAAATCCAGAAAAGTTGGTTTCTAAAAAGGGCTAGAAATCAAAAACACTTTCTACACCTGATGCCACACTGCCTACACCTGGCAGCCGTTCTCATACTCTTTCATCCAAGGATATTTCCCGGAAACTCACTTTCTCATAACACGAATCCTTGTCTCCATCCATTCATTTCCAAGAACCAAGGTTAGAAGAGAAATCTTTTGAATCCGTATCATTTACATTTACAGAGACTCAGCCTAATACAGTTTCTAGTTATTCTGCTTTAGTTTATCAGCCTCTTCCCTTATCAGTTTTTTCACCCCATTCATCCACACCTAAAATTGGTACACAGATTCCCACTACTCAAGGAGCAGCCAATCAGGGCATAAACATGGCAGCCCCTGCTTTCTTGATGAACATATATACACCATTAAATATTCCCCAACCAATGAATGCAATGCCTCAAGAATTTCTTAAGTTGCTTCCTAGATTTACTGGTGAAGATGAAATAACTGTAGAACAACACTTTCCTTTGTTTTTCACTTTTACCAAAAATTTCAATGTTGAAAATCTAGATGTAGTAATGAGACTTTTTGCGCAGTCTCTAAGTGGAGAGGCAAGAAAATGGTTTAAAGGATTACCAATTGGCTCAATTAATGACTGGGATGAGTTAGAAAGACAATTAATCCGAATATGGGGTGAAAAGAGAGACCATGGTTATTCTTTGACAAAATTTAATGCTATTAAAAAAAAAACAGAGGAAAATGTGAGTGATTTCATTAAAATATTCAATAAATTGTACAATAGTTTGCCTGCAGAAATGAAACCTCCTCCTATTAGAGAAAGAGTTGTTTTTGTTGGGAAATTTGTATCAGATTTTAGTTTTACTTTGAGAGAAAGAAGTTCCCCTACTCTTGAACAGATCCAAACGGATGCATTGGAGACTGAAGCAAATATGACTGTTGTTGGGAAAGCTCAAGAAAAGCAGCCAGTTCAAGATAAAGGTAAAGCTAAGGAAGAGTCAATACAAGATCAAAGGATTGATGACATGACCAAAGTCATTAAAAATTTGTCAAACATATTAGTAAATTTGGATTTGGATAACAAGAAATCCACACAGTAAAATAGAGGGGTTTTTAATCCCCAATTCAGAAAGCAGCCCCTGCAGATTTTGCAGAGAGAGAGAAGAGATCAGGATCAAGTTCAAGCACCCTTATATATAGAAGCAACACCTTCTTAGTCTTCTGATGATGATCATAAAGAAGATGGAGAACAAATTTCTGCCATATATATGGAAGGTGATGCAGAAGAAGAATGTGAAAAAGAATGTGAAGAAGTTGATATTTCGTTTGATCAGGAAGAGATGGATGATTACTACAAACAATTTACTGATTTTATGCAAGTAGAATTGCATATCAATTGTGACTTGAGATAAAAAAAGAGGTTGAGAACTCAGGATGATGAAGATAAAGAATCAGAGTCAGTCCTTTCTCCAATGGTGACTCCATAACAGAGAAATTCAATAAAACAATCAGACAAGGGGAAGCAACCCATGAATCCAGTAAAAGAAAAAGAGAAGCAGCAAGCTGAGGCTTCCCAAAACAAGTCTAATGACTCTAATATTTTGGAGAATATTATTACTTTCCCTGAGCAACATGCAAATACAAACAAAAATCAAGGAGAACCTGAAAAGTTGATCAAACAAAACCAAAATTTCAGTTTGTCCAAAGAGTTAGAAAAAGTTAAAATTCAAGTACCTCTTCTTGAGTTGGCTAAAACACCTGGTTATAATAAAGAAATTGAAAATTTTATTAATCTATCTCAGTCTTATGAGGTGGGTGATATTGTGAATTTGTAAGAAGAGAAACCAATGGTTAATTTCGAGCCCCATGTTGAAGAGGTAGACTCTTCTGTTCCACCTTTTTATATATCAGTACTTTTGCATGATTTCATTCTAAATAATTTTATGTTAGATTCTAGTGCATCACATAATATTATGCCATTATCTGTGATGAAAGAGCTAAATTTACAAATCACTAAGCCATATAGAGACCTATATTCTTTTGATTCAAAAAGGGTGAAGTGTGTAGGTCTTATCAAAGACATGGTTGTTTCCTTGGCCCAAATTACAGCCAAGAGTATCATGATGGATGTAGTAGTTGCAGATATTCTGGCTAGATTTGGTATGTTGTTATCTAGATCTTAGGGAGAATAGCTTGGAGGTGTCTTAAAATTGGATTTCACATATGCCATCATTCCTAATTTCAATGGGGAGGAGAGGAGGTTATACAGAGAAATCAGATTCATGAAAACTACCACCAAGAAAGATGCAGGTAATTCCCCCATTTATGGTCAAGACAAGGAGGATCTCTCTTGTTTTATGCTGCATGAAGATGCAGAATTTGCTGAAGACTCACAAAATTAGCTCTCTTCAACAAGCGTACATAAGGAGCTGCATTCAAATAAAATTTGGAAGTGTTATTTCGATGGTGCACATTCTAAAGAAGGCACGAGAGCTGGGTTCATGTTTATATCTCCTGAAGGTTATATTTTAACTTTTTCTTTCAAACTAGAGTTTGAATCAACTAATAATGTGGCAGAGTATGAAGTCTTGATTTTTAGCTTGCAAACAACTCAAAAAATGGGAATACAATCTATTTCCATCTTTGGTGATTCTGAATTAGTAATAAGACAGATTAAGAATTGGTGTCAGACTAAGCATCCCAGATTGATATCCTATAGAAATGAGGTGTGGGATTTAATTGAAAATTATTTTGAAGCCTTTAACCTCCAATTTATTCCAAGAGAATAAAATATAATGGAAGATTCATTGGCAGTTGAAGCCAGCACATTTAAGCCACCAATTAATCCAAGGCTGAGATATGAAATTGAGTTGAGACACAAGCCTTCAATCCCTGATAATGTAAAACACTGGCAGGTTTTAGAATATGATGAGCAGATCAATCAATTTTTAACAATGATTGGAAATTTTTAAGATATTCAAATTGATCTAGAAAGTGATCAAGCTGATCAAAATGATGTGCCTAAGAACCTGAAGTAGACAATTGGTGACCAAAAGATAATTCAGTTGAATGATAATATATTGTCCAGAGGCCTGGTTACTCTTGAAATATTGTTTGATGCTAATTATATAACAGTGAATCAGAAAGAGGCATCTCGGGATGGAGAGATGGAGGATTGTAATTTAGGAACTCAGCAGAAGCCCAAACTAGTCAAGTTATTCAAAGGAGTTCCTAAGGATTATAAATAAAGGTGTGTATATCTTTTCAAAAAGTTCATAGATGTGTTTGCATGGTCATATGAATATTTGAAGACTTATGATTTAGATATTATTCAACATAAAATACCACTGATGGATGGGGTTAAGCCACACAGGCAGAAGCTCAGACAGATTAATCCACTGTTATTGGCCCCGATTGAGAAAGAGGTGAAGAAACTTTTGCAAGAAAAAATAATAGTTCCACTCAGGTACTCAGAGTGGGTTTCAAATCTAGTTCTAGTCAAGAAGAAGAATGGAGAGATAAGATTGTGTGTATAATTCAGGAACTTGAACAAATCCTCTTTGAAGGATAATTATCCTTTTCCAAAGATGGACTATGTCCTACAGAAAGTGACTGGAGCTTATAGGTTATCCATGGTTGATGGATTTTCTGGGTACAACCAAGTAGCAGTTGAGAAAGGAGATAAGAAGAAAACAACCTTCACTACACCCTGGGAAACATTCATGTACGCTAGGATGCCATTTGGCCTCATGAATGCAGGAGCTAATTCCCAGAGGGAAATGGATATAGCTTTTGTAGGTGACAAATTTGTAGTCATATATTTGGATGATGTGACTGTTTTTTTAGGGTCCGATGATGAACATTTGGAGCACCTATAGAAGGCTTTCTTGAAATGCAGAAAATTTGGGTTATCATTGAATCATAAGAAATCCTTGTTTTCTCTAGAGGAAGGTAAGTTTCTAGGACATATAGTTTCAAAACAAGGTGTGAAATTGATCCAGCGAGGGTTGAGGTTATACAAACAATTCCATTACCTAGAAGTAAGAAATATATTCAAATATTTCTAGGGAAAATCATTTTTTTGAGAAGATTTGTTCCAAATTATGTTGATATTGTCAGAAAAATAACAGATATGTTGAAGAAAAATGCTGAAGTAAAATGGAACAAAGATGTAAGAGAATCCTTTGCCAGAAATAAAGAGGCTCTTCAAGAAGCTCCAGTTTTAATTAGTCCAGATTATCTGAAACCTTTCCAAATTTTTTCATTTACATCACCTTCCACTATTGCTGCTATGTTGTTACAAAAGAACGAAGATGGAAAGGAGCAACCAGTGGCATTTTTCAGTAAGGTCCGCAGAGATGCAAAACTCAAATATAAGATCCTGGAGAAGCAGGTATATGCCTTAGTGAAATCATAGGAAGATTTCAGGACATATGTACTTCATTCTTAAATAGTAGAATATCTACCTAATTCTGCTGTAAAAATTGTGTTGATTCAGAGTGATGTAGAGGGAAAAAGAGGAAAATGGATTGCCAAAATCCAAGAATATTATTTGGACATTAAGCCTACTAAGTTAGTCAAAGGACAAGGGTTAGCTAAATTGCTAACATAATTTAATTTCCAAACTCTGGGAATTAATTTGCTTGCACCATTAGATGAAGTGGTTGAGGAGACCAATCAGATTAAAACAAGGTCAGCAATCAAGTACAAATTTCTCTGCTCAGACTGGTATAAGGATATTATTCACTATTTGTGTTTTTTCTCTTGCCCTCCCTCAATCAATAGAAAAAAATACAGAGCCCTAAAACTTAAAGCTCAACCTTATGTTATAATTTATGCTAAGTTATATTGAAAATATCTTGCTGGTGTCTTGTTGCTATGTTTGATAGAAGAAGAATCAATGGAAGTGATCAAGGAGTATCATGAATGTTTGTGTGGAGTTCATTACAGTTGGAAAGTAACTGCTCATAAGATTCTTAAATCAGGTTTCTACTGGCCTTCTTTATTTTCTGATGTATACAGAGCTTTTAGAAGTTGTTAGAAATGCCAATTGTTTGTAGAAAAGAAAAGGTTAGCTCCTTTACCTCTTCTTCCTGTTTTTATTGAAGAGCCCTTTAGACAATGGGGATTAGATTTTATTGGAGAAATTAATCCACCATCAAGTGGGAAGTTTAAGTGGATTCTGATTGCCACTGATTATTTTACAAAATTGGTAGAGGCAATTCCTACCAGAAAGGCAAATGATTTGGTAGTAATGAAGTTTTTGGAAGAGAATATTTTCAGCAGGTTTGGATGTCCAGTGAAAATTGTCACAGACAATGCTCAGGTATTCAACTCAGTCAGGTTTATAAATTTGTGTCAAACTTATAATGTGATATTGTCTCATTCCACAACATATCATCCTCAAGGGAATGGGTTAGCAGAGTCATATAATAAGACATTGGTCAAGATCTTGAAGAAAAAAATAAATTAGAAGTAGACTAATTGGGATTCAAAGCTGATATTTTCTCTATGGGCAATGAGAATAACTACTAGAAGATCTACTGGTAAGTCCCCTTATGAGTTAGTATATGGTACTGAAGCTTTGTTTCCCACTCATTTAGCAAAACTAGTAGTCTCGTTTCTTCAAGAAGCACAAGAGGAACCTAATGCATTGATAAGAAGGCTAAATAAGGAAATAGAATTGAGTGAAAGCCGAAATAAAGTCAGAGACAATTTGGTCACATATCAGGAAAGAATGAAGTCCATTTTTGACAAAAAGGCAAAGGAGATTATGTTCCAAACTAGAGATATGGTATTAAGATGGGATAACAGAAGAGAGGAGAAGAGAAATCATGGTAAATTTGATCCTCTATGGTGTGGCCCTTACAAAATCATTGAAGTCAGATCAAATAACACTTTTATGTTGGAAAATCTTAATGGAGAAGTAGTTGGGTTTCCTGTGAACAGGCAGTATCTAAAACATTATTTCCAGCAATATAAATAGCAGGTTCATCATTGTACATATTTGGTTTTCCTCATTGTATATTTTTCATCAAGCAACATTTAACTCCATGCCCGAAGTGAGGTCACTGATTTGCAGGTTCTTAGTGTTTCGTGGCAAAAAACACTATCCCCAGGTGGAGCCAGATGTTGTGGATCATTTGCAATATCCTTTTATTTTCAATTTTGAAAATACAAAAAAATAGAAAATTGTTAAAACATGTTAAAGTATTAAGGTCTTATTACTTCAACATAAAAATATTTTGGTTCATCGCATTAGAGTTGAAATTTTAAATACTTTAGACTTTATACGAGTGGGTCCTGTCTTGAAGATTAAAACTTGATTGTTTTATTGAGTGAGATGCGATGATTTCTTCAGCCCTGATTAAAGGACTCAACCTGCGGGCACAACAAGCGCACGAATTAAAATGAAGGGTGCCTCCACAGTTGACCAGGTTGACCGTGGGAGTAACACATATGAGCGGTGGAGATTAAATGTGGGGGAACAAGCCAAAATAATTTTCCGTACCCCGAGACCCCCCGCAGTGAAGTAAGGCGCTGAGTTGTTCACATCTGTCTTCCACGTCAGGTGAAATTAATGGTTCGTTGGCGCACCATGTTAGCATTTAATTTTAAAAGCTGTGCCACCTATTTAAATGAAATTCACATTTCTCCCAAAGCCATTTGTGATTAAGTTGATATTTGTGATTGATTTGTGCTGCGTCCTGTTCAGTTTTCTGTCACCCTATCAAAAATTGGCCACCCTGTAAGTTGTCAGTTGTCATAGTTATGAATCATGGCTAAGCGTTCATATTTGTTGGGTTCTACTAGTCATATCCCTCTCATGGATACCGTGAAGGATATCCAAGACAAAAATTGTTCCCTGGTTCATCTTCCATTTTACCAACAAGTTCTCCTGAACGAAAAAGCTTCTTCGGTTTATGCTGCCATGGAAAAGTCTGGTTTGTTGTCTGCATGTATCCCTAAAACCCATATTTTTCCTGAATTTATATCTTGGTTGGTTTCTGTCATGTATCCTGGTAAATGTTTTGTGATGAATTGTCAGGGAGAGAATGTTTTGCAAGTGTCTGCCCAGCTAATTTGCCAAGTTATTTGTTACCCTAAGTCATAGTTATGTGTTCAATTCTCCGATGATTCTGTGGTAGCATATTATGACAGCCTTGTAGGTCAAGACTTCAATCAGATGATTCATTTTCTAAAGCCTAACACACAACAATTTCACCCTAACAGCAAGGATTTTCCTATGGAAATTTTTGATACTGAGGTTCAGCCACTATTAAGCAGCATTGCTAAAATTCTGGGTAAAGATGATGACAGTATAGTGGATAAATCAATATTGGGGATGTTTGCCATGATGATGAAGCCAGGAATGGTGCTGGATATTCCATCCTATTGGCAGGAAGCAGTAAACTCACAACTAATGAGCCTATCGTTAAGAGGTTATTTCAGATTTCCTTCATTAATTATTTACTTGTTCTTATATCAAAATGTGGAGGAATTTGTGCATCTAGGTCTGAATATTATGGATATGAATAAGAAGAGGAAATCTGTAGTTTTCTGGACAGATATACTAAGGAGAGAACAAAATGAAACTGGACTGTTTGATTTTGCTATTTATTTCATGTCAATTGCATATACAATTTTGAATGGAGTTCCTCCCCCCTGTTTTTTACCCAAAGCTCAAGAATTCTTGCATTTAGGGGCAAACTGTAAATTTGGAGATTGGTTTGTTTTTGAGGACTATTCAGAAATTAGGCTGTATGGAGCAAGTTTTGAGCCTTATAGACTTCCAGTATTTGTTCCCATGAGGCTATTTGCTTTGGAGTTTATTCAACAAAGTCTGAATGTTGATCAAGTTCACTTTGTGCCCATGAAAAAGGGACATATGTTCAAACCTCCCATGACTGTGGGTCCTTTCATAGTCAATATGAGACAGGAATTTGAGGATGTTACTAGAATGCTAGGTGAAATTCATTTGCTGTTAGGGGAAAGTTGGGATTATGACCCTCACAGTGTAATTTCCAATAGAAGAATTGAGAATGAATATTCAACTTTCATTCATGAAAGTAGGCCAGATTTAGAGAATATAGCAAGAAAATGTGTAATGAGTTCAACAGGTTCAAATATTCAGACTCCTATCATATTAGAAAAGTCTAATAAAAGAAGTCAAGAAACAATAGTTGATTTAGAGTATGAGGAGCAGGGAGCAGAGAAAAGGACAAGGTTCAATGAAGAACATGCATATAATCAATATGGTTTTTCTTTACAATTGGGAGAGGAGCAAAATGTTCCTGCTTCACCCAGAATACATGGGAATTCTCATGAAAAAGTACCTCCGATCAAACAAATGTTTGCCCAAATTGTAGAGAGGAACCAAAAGATGAAGGCCAGTATGGTTGCAGAAGAGAAAATTCTTATCAGAGAATTTGAAGAACAAGTAATGGCAGATAGACAAAAGACAATCAATAGGGCTATTTGGGCAAAAAGATTCATTGACTTTATTAATTCCAAAACAGATCAAGAATTAGAGGAAAATGAGATTAAAGATAGAATCCTATATGCAGTAGAGATTAATATTATGATTGTAAAGAATGATCATAGGAAAGCCACATAAAAGAAGTTGATAGAAATCAAAGAAGCAGTAAGTCAATTTTATAAGTCACTGGACAAGGTAACAAGAGCAGGTTTGCCTTCATGTTGGGGACTTGGAGGAGGTCTGTTGTCATGGGATTCTTAAGAAAACTTATTGGTATTAACAAAAAGTAAATTTGATAATACACATGAAAAGACTCAGGTACTCAAGGGAGCAACGATGATCAACTTTCTTTAGAGGATTTTTCAGTTGCTGTGGTTGGTAAAAACTCTATTTACAGAAAGACCTTCCTACAATCGAATTACTGCTTTCAGACTAGAATATCACAATATGATACATTCAACCAGGACAAGAGTAGAGATAGGGAAGAAATGCAGAGCTTGGATGATATACTTGCCAAAGGATCCTTCCACTTCAAAATAGGACAAATCAGAAGCTGATCCAGGAAATGTAGCAGCATCGACATCAATTCACATTCAACATATAGATTATGATGTTAATTTTATGTTATTGTAATATTTCAAAGATGATGTAAATGTAATAAGACATTTTGAGGGTATTTAATAGATAGCTTACAAATTCCTCAGGAGTTGAGGTAGTTAGGAGTAGTTATAGAAGTTTCAAACTACTTTTTATTGTATTTAATGTAATAATTTAGGAGAAGAAAGGTTCTGAGTTTTGGACCTTTATACTATAATTTTGTACTCAGAGATTTCAAAGATTAATGAATGAGAAACAAGTTTCTGGAATATGTTTATGTTGATATGTGTTCAAGTTTATGTTCTGTGTTTTCTATCCTTGAATAAAACGAAGTAATGAGCAACATGTCTCTTTTTACTTATGTAAGAAAGAGTTAAAACCCTTAATTGGCACTCCTTAATTTTAACTATTTCTTTCATATAATCCTTATGGAGTTTGAGTTGATATACTATGTATAACAACATATCAGTTTGGGCTTCTTTCTTTCATTTTGTTCTGGTCATTTCATTCAACATCAGCAAATGATAGCATTGTGAGACAGTCATTATATTTGATATTTGAGCGTTTAATGATAAATACTTGAGGGTGATTAAACAGAGAAAAATAATTTTGTGACATAATAATATAATTGTCTTAAGCATTGATTCCTTATCACAGCTAAGGGATTGTCTCTTAAGTTACAACACACCTCAACAAAATTGCTGAAAAGTAAACATACTGCTCAAGGAGCTTTATAACTTAGCTCAATGCAATATTTACAATGAGTAAATTGCTTAAAAGAAAAAATCATGATAACATGACCATATAACATCCATGTCACTTATTGGAGCTTTATAACTTAACTCATGGTGATATTTACATCCATATACATATGTACATATACCAAAAAATCACCAAAACATATACTAAGCATATACCAAGCATCAAACCAAGACTGCTTTTCCTCAATTGACAGACAATGAAGGATACATGGATTGCATATGATCCGTAATCTCCCATGTAGCTTCATAAGTCCCAAAGTGTTTCCATTGCAGTTTCACCTGCTTGATGGCTCTGTTCCTGAGCATGAGCTGCTTCTGCTACAATATGCATTGAGGTTCCAGCTGGAATTCTCCTTCTTGCTCCACTTTCAATACAAACCAATCAATAACATGATCAACATCATTTTTATAGCTTTTACGTAATGAAACATGAAACATATCATGGACTTTCACTGTTGGAGGTAGTGTAAGTTGATAGGCCACTAGTCCAATCCTATAAAGGATCTCAAAAGGCCTGCAAAAACGTGGTTCCAACTTGGCACATGATTCAATCCTCAAGGAGCTATTCTTGAGCTTGATTCACAAATACACATTCTCCCCAACCTAAAACTCCTTAAATACCCTGTGTTGGTTTGCATAACTCTTTTGTTTGTCCTATGTTGTTAGGTCCCTATATTACTAGTTTAGTCCCTTATTGTTGTTAGTGTAGCCCCCTTATCGTTATTTTTGTACCCCTGTAGTCCCCATATTGTTATTATTGTGCCCCATAAAAGCCCACTATTATTATTGTTGTGCCCTTACATTATTATTGTTAGGTCGGCTAGGATTATATTGTGACTCCATGGACTCCTATATATAGAAATGAGGTTTTTTCATTTGTATCATCCAAGAAATTTTCATTTATGTAATGTAAAGGAGGTTTCACCCTTGAAGAGGTTGATTTATAAGTTGATGATCTCTCTTTTCTTCTATTTTGTGAGATGGTTTCATAACATTTGGTATCAGAGCATTGGATTCTAGGGTTTTTCTACTTCAAACAGGTCATCGTGGAATTTTTGCTATAAATTTTTTTCTACGAAGTTTCAGAAGCCAAAAAAACACCCATTTCCGAAGACATCCTGAGGAGCTTCGTGTAAAAATTTCAGAGTTTAGTTCACAATATTTTTGGAGATATAATCTGTGAAAGTTAGGGTTTTTTTAGGCTCCCAAATTTCATCTCACAGAGGTGACCTTGGGAAAATCGTCGTAAATCTCTCTTTGAGCATTCGATTTGAATTCTGTAAAAAGTTTCCAAAATTACATGGACTGTAGTTTCCTGTGTATTGATTTTAGAGCTGAAGGAGGAAACAATGACACGTGGAAAGCTATACAAGTTCTCTCTACTGAACTAGTCCATAATTAGGTCATTGTGGGATATTGGGCATAACTTTGTCTTGTGGTATCCAAATCAGGTCAGACCTGTGGCATTGGAAAGAAGATTCAGAGGGATACTAAAGGACTAAATATAAATCTTGGGGATCCGATATTACAAAGATACGTCAGTTTCAATATAAAGCTCTTCAAAAGCAAGAAAAATGTGTGTATTTTGTTTTTTTTAAATTGCATAAGTCTTGTTTGAAAAATTAATTTGAAGTGATTCCAAGGGCATATTGAAGCATAAATATTAGTATTGGGTTCTAAAATGGCCCCTAAAGAGCATTCAACACCAATTAAGCCCTCAGAAGGATATACTATGACTAATGAAGAGGAAGAAGTGAAACATGATATATCAAAATTACAAGACCAAGCGCAACAAATTTCGCTCTCGCAAAGAGAAACAAAAAATGAAATGGAAGCTAAGATGGATGTTTTGGAGAAAGGCGTGGAAGCTAAGATATATGGTTTGTAGAAA